>APFE030762800.1:68522-133230 GCA_000404065.3 Pinus taeda | reverse complement strand
TCCAGCACCAGAATGTCAAGTGATGGTTGCAAATGGAGGAACAATAAATTGCTCTGGAAAGTGCCATAATATCAAGCTATCCATGGGAGAATATGTATTGACTAGCCCAATGTTTTCCATTGCAATGGGAGGTGATGATGTTGTATTAGGAGTCCAATGGCTACAATCCTTGGGTACAATAGCTTTTAATTTTCAAGAACTTTTCATGAAATTTTGTGTGGAAGGAAAGGAAGTTGAATTAAGGGGTATTGCAGGGAAACCAGGAAAGATAATCAGCTCTAACAATATGACAAAGCTTCTAAAGAAGGAAGTGTAATTGCACAATTATGTTCGCTAGAGGTTCCCACATTGAAATCATCTATTGCTCTATATCTCCAAACAGTCTTGGACAATAATTCCAAGGTATTTGAGACTCCCAAAGGTCTCCCACCTATTCATGATCATGATCATGCTATTCATTTGATTCCAAGAAGTGTTCCTCCAAACATCAGGCCGTATACATATCCCTATGACCAAAAGAGTGAAATTGAACGTATGGTTGCAGAAATGCTAGAGGCTGGTATAATTCAACCTTGTCAAAGTTCTTTCTCTGCTCTAGTAGTATTGGTGCACAAGAAGGATGGATCATGGCACATGTGTCCAGATTATAGGGAGCTCAACAAGCTCCCAATTAAAGATAAATTTCCCATTCTTGTCATTGATGAATTGCATGGATCAATTTACTTCACCAAGTTGGATCTTCATTCAGGATTTCTTCAAATTAGAATGAAGACTGAAGACATTTTGAAAACAACATTTAGAACTCATGAGGGTCATTATGAATTTTTGGTCATGCCTTTTGGCCTTACCAATGGACCTTCTACATTTCAAGTTTTGATGAATTCCATTTTCAAACCCTTCCTTAGGAAATTTGTGTCAGTATTTTTTGATGATATACTAATCTACAACAAGTCTTGGAAGGATCATGTTGAACATGTTGACAGGGTGCTCAAACAATTGGAGGAGAAACAATTATATGCAAAAAGCTCCAAATGTTTCTTTGGAGTACAAGAGGTGGAATATCTGGGTTATATTATATCTCATGAAGGTGTTAAGGTAGACCCTAGCAAAATTAAAGCCATTAAGGAATGGAAAATTCGCACATCCATAAATCATCTGCGAGGATTTCTCAGGTTGATAGGGTATTATCGCAAGTTTGTTAAGAATTATGGGAGAATAACAACACATCTAACAACATTATTTAAGAAAGATGCATTTTCATGGACTCCAGAAGCAACAAAGGCTTTCGAACATCTTAAAGAGACAATGTGCCAAGCACCGGTCTTAGCAACGCTGGACTTCACAAAAACCTTTATTGTGGAATGTGATGCTTCAGGAAATGGAATTGGTGCTGTTTAAATTCAAGATGAAAGACCCATTGCTTTCAAAAGTCATCCAATCAAGGGAAAGTATTTACACAAATCTATTTATGAGAAGGAAATGTTGGCAATACTACATGCACTTAAGAAATGGTGACCCTACCTAATGGGAAGACACTTCAAGGTAAAAATGGATCATGATAGTCTTAAATAATTTTTAGAACAAACATTATCCTCTAAAAAGAAGCAAGTGTGGGCACTCATTCGAAAGCTACAACAAGATCCCAGTAAATCTGATACATTTAGCTGGAAAAATGATTTGTGATGGTACAAATATCATTTATACTTATGTAAGAATTACCAACTCAAACAAAAGATTCTTATGAAATTGCACACTTCTCCCTTAGGAGGGCACTCAATATTTTTAAAAACTTACCATAAGGTTAAGAAGGAATTTTTTTGGGATGACCTTAAATCAGATATTCAAAAGTTTGTGGCAGAATGTTTGGTTTGCCAACAAAATAAAGTTGAAACAATTAAGACCCCAGGTCTATTACAACCTTTATCCATTCCAAGCCAATGTTGGGAGGAGGTTTCAATGGATTTTATCACAGGTTTACCCAATTCCGAAGGAAAGAGTGTCATCATGGTGGTAGTTAACAAACTTACCAAGTATGCACACTTTTGTGCATTATCACATCCATTTAAATTTAGTACAATTTCTACTGCATTTATGGAAACAATTCAAAAGCTACATGGAAACCCAAAGATTATTGTAAGTGACAGAGATCCCATTTTCACTAGAAATTTTTGGACATAATTATTTTCTTGTCTCGAAACTCAATTAGCTCATAGCTCATCTTATCATTCTCAATCTGATGGGAAAACTGAGATAGTCAATTAAATGTTTGGAAGGATATCTTTATTTCTTTGTATCTAATAAATAGACACAATGGGTCAAATGGTTGCCTCTGGCTGAATGGTGGTATAACACTTCTTTCCATACTACAGCAAAAATGACCCCATTTATAGCACTTTATGGATATCATCCACCATCCATCACATCATATTTAAGAGAAAATTCTAAGATTCAAGTAGTGGAACATAACATCGAGCATCAACAACAAGTTCTCTAACTCTTAAAGGATAACCTCATGTTGGCGCAGAATAGAATGAAACAATAGGAAGATCAACATCGTAGCAAAAGAAGTTTTGATGTAGGTGACTGGGTATTCCTATGACTACAACCATATAAATAAATGTCCCTCAAGCAAGCTAAGAAGGATAATAAATTATCACCAAAGTATTATGGTCAGTACAAGGTGTTGCAAAAGAATGGTACTATGGCATACAAATTGGAGCTTCTTGTAGTTTCTCGAGTGCACCCAATTTTTCATGTTTCATGTTTAAAGAAGGTTATAGGTGACAAGCTCGCAGTTCAAACAATATTGCTAGAACTTGACGAGGAAGGAAAAATCATATTGGAACCGGAAGTAGTCACAGAAACAAGAACTGGACAACTATGAAATCGATCAATTTCAGTGTATCTCTTCAAGTGGAAGAAATTATCCACTGAATATTCCACATGGGAGGATGAGAGTTTTATACAGAAGCATCCAGAACTACTCAAGCGTTGAGGAAAACACTTTTTGGAAGGAGAGGGGCATGTTAGGCCCCTATAATGCTAGTGATTCCACCATCACTATTGTCATTGTATCCCTTATTGTTATTATTGTGCCCCTATTGTCCCTATATTGTTATTAGTATGCCCCATAGAAACCCACTATTGTTATTTTTGTGCCCTTATGTTATTACTGTTATGTCGGCTTGATTATATTGTGACCCCTTAGACTCCTATATATAGAAGGGAGGTTTAGTCATTTATATCATCCAAGAAGTGTTCATTTGTGTAATGTAAAGGAGGTTTCCCCTCGAAGAGGCTGAATTCTAAGGCGTTGATCTATCTTTTCTTTCTTTTTATGAGCTAGTTTCCTAACATAAATTGTGAATTAAATTGTAATTCTTTTCTCATAGCAACTTGTAATAGTTAACTAAGTTAAGTTGACTTAATTAACTTAGGAATTTCGAGTTGTAAGTCTACCTGAAGTCATGTAAGTGTGATCCGTAAGTTTTAGGGGTCCACATTGACTTTTATTGGAGTTATGATTAGATAACTCAGTTTGATTGAGTTATAGTCAGTTAAACTAGCGTTGAAAATAACAACAAGAAGTGTTAAAAATAAAATCCAGAAATTCCAATTTAATTTTTCATTGAATTAAATTGTGAATTAAAAATTGTAATTCTTTTCTCATAGCAACTTGTAATATTTAACTAAGTTAAGCTAACTTGGTTAACTTAGGAATTTCGAGTTGGAAGTCTTTTGGAAGTCGTGTAAGTGTTATTCCTAAATTTTAGGGATCCAGTCTGAGTTTAGATTGAGTTGTAATTAGATAACTCAGTTTACTGAGTTATAGTCAGTTAAACTAGTTCTAACTGTTTTTTGAACTAGTAGAGGATAAGCAGTGAGTTAGTGCATTGGTGCATCCGCAAGTGCTACTCCAGATAACTGAAGATTCACTCATTAGAAACTCATGCATGTCAGTTCTGAGAAAGATCCAGTTGATACTAGAGTGTAGGGATAATGTACTATGAGTTGTATGATTTAGCGATTTGTAAATATCATGCATGCAATCAAGAAGAGGACCTAATTAGGATTCACAATTTTGGAAGCATGAATTCCCTTTAAATATGAGTTATTCATCCTAGGAATTGTGCAAGGAAATAGGGGCTTGGAGAGTAGCAGAATAGGCTAAAGTTTGGCTTGAGCTAGCTTGTGAGTAGAGAGTCAGAGCTGAATTTAGTATACTAGAGGAGATTTTGAATTTTTTGAGTTCAGGGTTACAGGTGAAATTTGAATTTGCAATACATACTTAAGGATTGATAGATGGCATTCTATAGTTTGCGACTCGAGTATTCCTTGGATGGAAACTCAAATTACATAGCCTGGAAGAACAGGATGGAGGCCATGTTGGAGGGTAATGGCTTGAAGGAATTCATTGATCAATACATTCCTAAGACACCAATATCGGATGCAAAATATCTGACTGAATGGAAGAAGTGTGTGGCAAGGGCTAGGTGGATAATCCTTGAGGGAGTTCAAGACCACATTGTCTTGAGTATTCACGGGAAGGAGCCTCAATATGCTATGTGGAAAGCATTGAAAAGCCTTTTCCAGAACAGTAATGACCATAGGAAGTTGGCACTGAAAGATAAACTTAAAAAAATAAAAAAGGAGGTAGGCAACTCAATTCCAAATTACTTGACCAAGTTCACTCATTGTCAAGATGAGCTTGGAAGTGTTGGAATCATTGTTTCTTAGGATGATGTGGTGAGCCTAGGTATTCTAGGACTTCCCAAGAGTTGGTATAGTTATCATGATTCTTTCAATGGGAGGGAGAAGCTGTCAGATTGGGAAAGACTATGGTTGGATTTGATATAAGAGGAGTTTCGATAGAACACTAGAGCTGGGATGTCTTCCAAGGAAGTGGAAGAGGATTTTTTCTTAGCGAGTAAGGGAAAGAAGGCCAAGGGAAAGAATTCCCAAGGTGAGGCAGAAGGCAAGAAGATGGACTTGTTGAAATTCAAGTGTTTTCAGTGTCACGAGCAGGCGCACTATGCCATGAATTTCCCACACAAGAAAGCAAGCAAGAAGGAGCCTGTAGTAGTTGCAGTAGTGAAGCTATAGCTTCACAATTCAAACTTGATTTCACTCTCATTGCATGCATTGATCCAGGTGGATGTTGGTGGCCACCCACCTATCCCATTTGGACCCCCACTGATCTGAAATTGAAACTACTTGTAAATGGTTGGCAAGGTATCCAATTCAGTAATAAACATGTTTAAAAGATGTCCATGTCTTGCAGTAAAAAATACAAATGAAATTTTCATCTGTTCATGACCCATTTAAGCGTAGCAGAATTATTTCCTTTTACTGTTTAACACACTAAAATGAATTTATTCTACAAAATAAATCAACCACAAATGCAAAAGAAGTTGATAAAGCAGTTCACCCCTCCTGGGCTACGTCTGCTGGGTCCAAGGCTCCCAAATGGGCCTGTCCTCGTTTTAATTAAATGCTCAAAATGAATATAAAACTGAATAAAAGTCTCTACAGGTGGAATAGACTGTAAAAAAGGATTTAGAACACTTTAATCCTTCATGATTGACTACTGGTTCACCTCCAATGGATACTTACAACTCTATACAGTTCTCACAATACTGGGCCCTAGTGGCTCCTAGAAATTCCACGGCTCCAAAACCTCTGCAAATGACCCCCGATGGCTGTAAAACCTGTGCCAATGGCTTCAGAAGGTCGAAAATACCCAAAATAAAAAAAAATTCGTCCAAAACAGACTTTCCTAGCCAAAGTTATGGCCCATTAAAGTTTTCCTCCAGTTATGCCTAGAAACACTCTAGCTAACTTTAGTTGGAGTCCAGTTAACTCCGCCAATTATGGCGGGTCTGCCAAAATCACTGCCTCTGCAAAAATCTCCGCCAGATCCGCCATAACCGCCGACTGACTGCAATTTAACTCCGCCATGTGACTGGAAATTAAGGCGTGTGGGAGGTTTGCATTGGATTTCGTGTCAAAACAATTATGGTTTATAGCCCAGTTTAAACTTCATAATATGTTTCCGCTACATTCATAACATGACTCACCCATTTGGTGGAATGGTAAAGCATTGCATTGTTGAACCAAAGGTCACGTGTTCAAACCACCATTTGACCAAACAATTTTGGAAATATATGCCCCCATGTATGCTGACGTCACCTTGGGCCACGTGGTGGCCTCTGGGCCTGCCATGTGGCAACCTGTGATTGGCTGCCCAAAAAGGAATATTCTGTGGAATATTCTTTTTTAATTTTTTTTGAAAATTCAAAAATTAAGGGTTATTGGGCGATTTTGTTTTTGTCATAACTTTCTCATACGACGACCGTTTTTCGAACCACTTGCGGTGCCGGAATCAAGAGGACGAGCTCTATCCGGTCGTTTAGGTTTGAGCTAGTTCTGAGCACTTCATTTTGAGCATTTTACGACACTTGGGACATGAGCCCCTGATCACCCACAACTATCTCCTTCAACTTTTTCAGTTTCCTAAATTGTAGCACAAATTACTATTTTTAGTAGTTTTTCGGGTCCTGAACTTCCGGAGCTGTTTTGAGGCCCTAAACGACGTTTTTGGGAAATATGGGGGCAACATGGGTCCATGGACTAATGTTTCCCTTCCCAAAGTTGTATTGCTCGGATATATCTTTCTAACGAGCTATTGTATGTGTCAAACAAAGATCGTATGTCAAAATTACGACCTCGGGAAATTGATCTACCAATTTACCCAAATGGGGCCCACAATTTGGCGTTTCATCTTCTAGGGTTAGGTTTTGGGATGTGAAGGGTTTTACATTGTTTCTCAACAATAAATAGGCCTTCTCGCCTCATTGTAACACAGTTCGGAGGCATGTAGCCGCCACATCTCTTCTCAGAGATAACCTACCATCGCCCTAGCTAGCTTATTTCCATTACTATTTGTAAGCATATTTCAGTATTTTACATTAATGAAATGAAGTATTATTTCCGCTGCATCTCTGTGTTTATGATTATCTCTGTAATTTCTATTATTCTTCTTCAACAAAATCTGTGATTGAAATTTTACAAGTGCTTGCCACAAATTGACAAAGCTTTGGTAATTTATTTTCTCCAACTACCAGCACATAAAAATACTTGGAAGGAACTCAAACTCCCTCTGCAAGATAACTTGACCCTCCTGAGATAATTCAACCTCCCTTTGTAAGTGCATACAAACTCACACATACAACCCTGATTAAAGGAAATTTGGCCTCATGACCTTTGGAAAACTTGACCTCCTATGATAAAAAAACTGGCCTGACCTCTCAGCCTTCCCTGGAATAAATCATGCTAAAAATCTGCCTCTTTATCTCACACATGCGAGTACAAACTCAACCTCCACAAACCTTTGCGCACTAGAAAAATACTGTCCTCCTGAAGACCAATTGAACTGACAATTTTTCTCTCTCTAGTTCTCATAAACTAGAAGAAACTAATGAAGAAATTATCTCTGAAAATATTCCAAAATCACTATTGATTCCTTTCTTCTTGTTTCCCTCCATGCTAGCACTACGCCCTTACTCTCATTGCAAATTTGTGTCTGAAATGTGTTCTCCAAATGCCATTGATTTCCTCTAATAATCTCTCATTGAGCAACTAATGGCCATGATTTAATCTTAATCGATGCCTAAGATCATCTTGATCCCATCACATAGATTTTCTAGAAGTAATTAGAGAAAAATGAATTTACTTCAATTAATCCAGATTAATTAAGCTAGTTCCCTAAGTTAGAATTAGGAAAATTAATAAATTAGCTAATTAATTCTAATCAAGGCAATTTTCCTTTGAAACTTTTCCTAGGTATTGGAGAAAATTAATCCATTGTGTTCCTTAGCCTCATGGACACCATTTGAGACTAGGACACTTCTCCGAGTTATGCCTAGAAACGCTCCAGCTAACTTTAGTTGGAGTCCAGTTAACTCCAATTATGGCGGGTCCGCCAAAATCAGCGCCTCCGCCAAAATCTCCGCCAGATTCGCCATAACCGCCAGCTGACTGCAATTTAACTCCGCCATGTGACCGAAAATTAAGGCGTGTGGGAGGTTTGCATTGGATTTCGTGTCAAAACAATTATGGTTTATAGCTTAGTTTAAACTTCATAATACATTTCCGCTGCATTCATAACATGACTCGCCCATTTGGTGGAATGGTAAAGCGCTGCATTGTTGAACCAAAGGTCGCGTGTTCAAACCACCATTCGACCAAACATTTTTGGAAATATATGCCCCCATGTATGCTGACGTCACCTTGGGCCACGTGGTGGCCTCTGGGCCTGCCACGTGGAAACCTGTGATTGGCTGCCCAAAAAGGAATATTCTGTGGGATATTCTTTTTTAATTGTTTTTTTTGAAAATTCAAAAATTAAGGGTTATTGGGCGATTTTGTTTTTGTCATAACTTTCTCATACGGCGACCGTTTTTCAAACCGTTTGTGGCGCCGGAATTAGGAGGACGAGCTCTATTCGGTCATACAAGTTTGAGATAGTTCTAAGCACTTTCATTTTTGAGCATTTTACGACACTTGGGACATGAGCCCCTGATCACCCACAACTATCTCGTTCAACTTTTTTAGTTTCCTAAATTGTAGCACAATTTACTATTTTTAGTAGTTTTTCAGGGCCTGAACTTCCGGAGCCATTTTGAGGCCCTAAACGACGTTTTTTGGGAAATCTGGGGGCAACATGGGTCCATGGACTAATGTTGCCCTTCCCAAAGTTGTAGTGCTCGGATAGATCTTTCTAACAAGCTATTGTATGTGTCAAATAGAGATCGTATGTAAAAGTTACAACCTAGAGAAATTGATCTACCAATTTACCCAAATGGGGCCCACAATTTGGCATTTCATCTTCTAGGGTTAGGTTTTGGGATGTGAAGGGTTTTACATTGTTTCTCAACAATAAATAGGCCTTCTAGCCTCATTGTAACACAGTTCGGAGGCATGTAGCCACCACATCTCTTCTCAGAGATAAGCTACCATCGCCCTAGCTAGCTTATTTCCATTACTATTTGTAAGCATATTTCAGTATTTTACATTAATGAAATGAAGTATTATTTCCGCTGCATCTCTGTGTTTATGATTATCTCTGTAATTTCTATTATTCTTCTTCAACAAAATCTGTGATTGAAATTTTACAAGTGTTTGCCACAAATTGTCAAAGCTTTGGTCATTTATTTTCTCCTACTACCAGCACATAAAAATACCTGGAAGGAACTGAAACTCCCTCTGCAAGATAACTTGACCCTCCCGAGATAATTCAACCTCCCTTTGTAAGTGCATACAGACTCACACATACAACCCTGATTAAAGGAAATTTGGCCTCATGACCATTGGAAAACTCGACCTCCTATGAATAAAAAAACTGGCCTGACCTCTCAGCCTTCCCTGGAATAAATCATGCTAAAAAGCTGCCTTTTTATCTCACACATGCGAATACAAACTCAACCTCCACACCTTTGTGCACTAGAAAAATACTGTCCTCCTGAAGACCAATTGAACTGACAATTTTTCTCTCTCTAGTTCTCATAAACTAGAAGAAACTAATGAAGAAATCATCTCTGAAAATATTCCACTCAATCACTATTGATTCCTTTCTTCTTGTTTCCCTCCATGCTAGCACTGCGCCCTTACTCTCATTGCAAATTTGTGTCTGAAATGTGTTCTCCAAATGCCCATTGATTTCCTCTAATAATCTCTCATTGAGCAACTAATGGCCATGATTTAATCTCAATTGATGCCTAAGATCATCTTGATCCCATCACATAGATTTTCTAGAAGTAATTAGAGAAAAATGAATTTACTTCAATTAATCCTGATTAATTAAGCTAGTTCCCTAAGTTAGAATTAGGAAAAATAATAAATTAGCTAATTAATTCTAATCAAGGCAATTTTCCTTTGAAACGTTTCCTAGGTATTGGAGAAAATTAATCCATTGTGTTCCTTAGCCTCATGGACACCGTTTGAGACTAGGACACTTCTCCGAGTGACATAAACTAACAATCATTGTAATTAAAAAGTAGAGAGCCATAAGAATTAACTTGGACATTCTGATCCAAGTTATAGAGACTATGTTGTAATAGTAGAAGACTTCAAACTTTTGCAATTTTGTTTGTGCATGGAGACATGCAAGATCCTTGGTGTGGGGGAATGTTGAAAATTAAAAGTGAACTATTTTTATCACCTTTTCTCTAGTTATTTTTACTGTAGTATTCCTAAAATCTTTCCATATATACTATCTCACATTCCACTACTATCATTTTGTTATAAAATCTTGTCATGATCTATAAGGGTTAGACATAAAAGAAATACAAGGTAAAATGTCCATCTTTTTATATCTTGATGCATTCATTAATGAAAATAATTTAACTATTATAGCTATGTAAATAAAGCTATTTTGTAGCCGGTCTCTACTTCTGTAGCCAACTCATAGGCCTACACATGTGTTTGTATGATATAACAAAAGCACAAGTTAGAGGACATGGAAAATGATAAGATTAAGCTCCTCCACGGGTTCAATTCAACCTAACATCATTATAGAGGAAAAGTCAAAGGATGTTCAATGTAGTGGCAGAGCATGGAAGCATTCATAGATCAAGACAAGTTACAAACATAGATTACAATTCACTTTAATGAGGATCAAGCCATATCTAAGAGGGATAATCTGCATGAGAAATTAAGGTATTTTAACATGAATCAACTTGGATGCAACCTCTTACTTTGTGCTTTCACAAAATCTGAAGACCTTTATCATAGACAAAAAGTTTTAGAATCAAACATCAATAAGCTCTAACTGATAATATTCAAATTGTATAAATTCTCATCATTGGAACGATAGAAAATATGTTTGGTATTGGAAAATACTTTGTTATTTTAAAATAAAACTCTATTGCTAGCATATTAAGTTTCCTATGTGACTACAGTATGTGAATGAATTCATATATAGTTCTTTAACAAATTTTGAAAGCTCATATAACTTATGAGTAGTGCACAACCAAGCCAAGAGGCCCCCCTATGTGAGGGAAGCATTGCTCCTTTCCTTTCTTTCCAATTTATGTTACAATTTTATGCTTAGTTCATAATTTCTAATGCTTGTCAATTTTTAATTTTAATGTACAAATTGATTTCTTTTCCTTACAATATGGTGTAGTGTGTCAACACAATGTAGGCTACACATATGAACCATCTGATTGAATAAAGACTTGTTCATCTTCAATTGCTGAACCTTGGACTTTGTGATTGATCATTACAAGTATTTACATCGTTTTTAGGATTTAACAATGTTTATACCCATGATTATGTTGAAGATAATTTAATTTCAATTGCTACATAGTTAAATTGTGTTTTAAATATTCAATAGTAAGTACTTTGCAAGTAATTTTCAATATATTAAGTTAGAGAATATACCATACATATATGGTGCATTATTCTTCACAAGTTTCACAACCTAGATTGATGAGTTAAATGTAACAAAGTTCTTGCTCAAAATAATTGATTGACATGAATGTGGCCCTTCCTTGAAACCAACACAATTAACCACTCCAGTAACAAAAATCGAAGGGTCAAATTGGTCAACATGAGAGGGAGAAATATGGGGAATCAAAATTTTGCACCCAAAGATGCGAATGAAGAAAGAAGACAAAACTCAACAAACAACATTGGTCGATCGGACAACACCAGTTGCTTAACTAGCTCAAGCCAGTGAACAACAGTGCAGTCATACTGTTATAGACATATTTGGGCATTGCAGCCCCCAATCACATATGTCCATAAACCAAGGGCTTCTAAACCCCTAAAATTGTTGTTTCATACCCTAAAGGAACAAGGTCAACTGATTACATCATTTCCCAGAAGTTCTCCCTGAAAAACTGCTCAGAATTGGTCAAAACCGGACCATACAGACTGCTCCATGTTGAGGGTGCGATGCATCTCACCTATTACACACAGAGGGTGCAATGCATCTCACCTGTTACACACAGAGGGTGCAATGCATACTAAAAATCCCTTCTGTAGGGTGCGATGAGCAAGAGCAGACAAATGACAGAGGCAGTTTGCTTGGTGGAAACCTAGAGAATCTTCTAGAAACTGTTCATTTGACACTTGCCTCTTTGAATTTGCCCAGGGATGAGTAAGAGATCCTGAAATCTCCAAGTGGAACCAAGAACTATTAGAGAAATGACACTAATCAAAATCCCAGAAGCTGACTCACCCCCCTGCAAATATCTATATATGGATCCCTCATCCTAGAGTTCCAGAGGCTGGAATTTTGTATTTTGTAAGGAAGTGATGTTGGTTTCTCTGTGAAACATTGTATTGTTGGGTGATCTAGTCTTTTCATGAGGTGAAGAGGGTTTTCATGCTGGGAGGATGGCGCTGGATCAGAAAGCTGGGTTGTAATCCTCTCTTCTACTACTTCTATCAATAAAGCTATTTGAGTTTTCCTCCATATGCTTGTATATCTTTGAATCTTGTATTTGTTTATGCATGTGTATGGTTAATATACATCTGATCCTATATTGTTTATGGTTATAGATCTCTATGCTTTGATGGTATTCTGCTGCTTTGAATCTACATGTGTTCTTTGAAGCGGGACAAGTGAGAAAAGAGTGGCGAAAGCTCTATCAGAGGAGAGAGGAAACAAGCAAGGAGCTAAGCGAAAGACTGAGGTTGGTACTCTCTGCTTCTCTCTCATCTATCTCTCATAAAGGAAAACACAAGTAACTTTGAATTGTTTGTTTCTAAGATAGCTACCCGTCTCAGTGGGACTAGCAGCTCTGAATGGACACTGGTTTTCCCGTAAACATGCACTAACTTTGCTAGCACCTAATGTAGTCTTCTAATTATTTTATACTTTTCTCCTATCGTTCTAAAATTATTTTTGTAAATAGAGCAAGTCCAAATCTCCCCTTCTTAGGGATGAAGGAGGCATTGAGGGTGGCACAAATGTTGGAGGGGATAGTTGACTTAGGTCACCTCATTATTGAGTTTTGGTCTATATTGTAAGTCAGCTGACTCCCTATTGAGTCAGCTAACTAAATCAATTGTTGTAACTGTATAGTAGCAATAAGGTTGTTGTCAGGTTTTCATATATATATATATATATATATATAAGGGTGATTTTGCTGGATCTCCAATACTTCTGTTATCTCTTTCCCTTTTGCTCATTATGTATTTGTATAATATTGCTTGGTGTACATACTACTAGTAACTAATGCATGCTATTCCCCAGATTACAACACATTTTAATATTTGGACCATTAAAATTATGGGCCATCCTCCCATTGAAAATTATCATGATATTGTTCCTCTAAGAGAATGGTTAGTTGGTGAAGGGAATTTTTCTTTATTTACTATATCTTCCTAGTTGTTGGAGGGCTAATAGAAAAGATGGAAGTTGGGCTCAGTGCCCCTTTGTTTGGAGCCACTGGCACATAAATTAGAGGCTCTCCTCTCATGTTATTTGGTGGGCCCCAGTATTGCAGCCATAATGCTGCAACTCATGGGACTCCCTTCTTTAATTTTATCAACCTGGTAGTTCGTAACAAACTTGGAAGTGACGGTGCTGTATGCACAAGTACTAGCTCTTGCCGTAGCTGTCACCTGGTTAGCTGGCACAAGTTTGCTAGGAGATTAAGACAACTTCTATGAGCTCTTAGAAGAAGCTTTTTAACTGATGGATGAAAGCTAACTCAAAAGAAGCTAATCTACTTGCAGAAAGAAACTGAAAGCCAAAAAGAAACGCAAACCCTAGCAAACCCTAATTCTACCAGCTAGTCCTACTGATGCAAGAAGGAAGATGAAAGCTACTGAATGAGATGCCATTGACTTCAAGAAGGTAAAATGCATGTGTCTAAGCTACTTTTATAATGAAATCTAAAGAAAACATCTTTTTGTATTTTTGAATGACTTTGTAGGATTGTTATGCATGTGCTTTTACTGTTTTTGACTGTGCAGAGGTGGATCGGCAAAAGGAAATGCTTGCAGGAGGTTGGGAAGGTTAGAAGAGGTCCTAAGGGGTCCCCAACACCCTTCCTGAGAGTTTCAAAGATTTTGGCTATCAAGAAACCTCATTCGTGAACTTCTACAGGAAGTCTGCAGGGGTTCTACAGGATGTTCTGGAATTTCTACAGGATGTTCTGTAATTTTCTACAGGATGTTCAGAAATGGGATTTTCTACAGGATGTTCAGAAATGGGATTTTGGAGCATGGATGGAGCGAAAAAGGTGAAGGAATGAGTATGGAGGTGAAATAGGGGTGTAAGAAGGTCCAGGTTTTGGTGGATGGAGCTGAGGAGTGATAAGGACGGTTGGATTTGTTCAAGGAGAGATAAGGCAATGCTACACAATAATATGGAAAGTAGGTCAACGTGAGGGAATGTGGCAAAGGTAAGGCAAGGATCTGAAATGGAGGATGAAGCAGGTAGGTTGGATGGAGTATGGGCAGATGGAGAAGGATAACGGGTGCTCTGCAAGTGGTTTTTCAAAATGAACAAACAAACACTTATAAAACCTATGACCTAGTTACTTTACTCTATTCTGACCTAAGTAACAGCAAAAGGAAATGAACAACAATTTATTCGAAATGAAATGAGTGAAATAACTTATGAAACTAAGAAATCATCAACTGAAGCATTTAAACACTACTAATATCAACATCTGCAAAAGAGGATTCCAACACTAAGAATTGCATGACAAAGCAAAACAACGTTTTTGTTGGCAGCAATGTCACCTTTGTCCCAACTCACGATCCCACTGAGGGAGAGGTGAGATCAGAGGTGCTTGATGGCCTTTTTCTGAAGATAATCCCTGTCACAAATCTATAAACTAAATCTAAACATGAAAAGCTACTTTAACCATAAAAAATGACCTAAGTAACAAAGCAATGTTTTAATCTAAATGACAGATTTTATTCTAAGAATGCAGCAAAGACACATGAAAGTAAACAAAGGAGGTAATGGGCACTTGAGATGGGCCCAACCCCAAGAGCTACAGCCTCCTAAGAGAGATCTAGAGCTGGTGCAAAGCTGGATTCATCTTTATTGATCAAAAGAATGGCTACATTCCAAAACTGTCCACAAGGAAAACTTGAAAATGTGCTGAAATGCAGAGCTAAACTACTGCCTAAAGAAAGACTAAAATCGAACTACAAACTAGATAACTTCTACCTACAAAGTGACTAACTACTAGCTAACAAAAATGAGGCCCTAAGCCCTCTTATTTATACAATTTGAGGACCCCAACAGTCCTCCTAAACTTTAGGGACTCGGCTGCCCAAAACTTGCAGTTAACAACAATCCTACTTGACTTGCTTGGCTTGCCCTTGTGATAATCGATTTGGTGGCCCTTGAACTCCGAGCTGATGGTGGAGATTTGAGGTAAAGGGCCCATAAATGAAGGGGACCACCTTCCCTACTAAATCCTCTCCACGAATTTGGCTGCCAAGTGCTCATTTAAACCTTTGATTTTGTCTCCAAATTGACCAAAAAAGAACTGCATAAAGCACACATTAGACTTGTTGGCATAATGACTAACCCGAATTCACTCTATATAGCATAAATATAATAAAAACATGCAATAAACTAATGAGAATGGTGGATTAAGTCGAATTAGGAGGTTGAATGAGCCCATATAATTATCCATTTTTGGGGCTCATCATTATTCCTTAAGTAATTAGTCAATGGAGGAATCTAGGGGCTAGGGTGAGTCTGAATATTCAGTTAAAGAAGGGTACAAAGTATTTCTCTTTCCTAGTGGTTTACCTCCAAAGGTAGGAATATAGACTCAAATTTGGCATATCGATGATCTTTTAGAGATCAATATCTTTTGTTGGACTATGGTCCATAAAAAAATTCTCACTGATAAAAATTTAATAAAGAGAGGAATCATTGGTCCCTGAATATGTTCTCTTTATGAAGAAAATAAAGTTTCAATATTCCATCTATTTCTAGAATGTCACTTTTCCAAACTAGTTTGGGAGTATGCTTTGTAGGAATTAACACCTAGGCTGGCTCGGCAAAATTGTCTATAAAAGTTCTTTGAGTCTTTAGAGAAAGGTTACTTAGGCTCTCTTCTTATGGAATTCAATGCTAAAAAGGTCTTGGTTGACCTTACCCAAATTCTTTTAATGTAAAATTTGGTTGGACAAGATCCAGACCATTTTATAGGAGGAGCTTTGGAAACCCCAAGAGGTAGCAATAAGGGAATTCTCTCTACTCACACATAATTCAAATTCCAAATATATATCACTTTCCTCTCATCAACAATTTCTTGTTTCTCATCCTTCTTCTCATCATCAAGTTTGGAAATTTCCAATGTATTTAATGGAATTTAATCAATGGGTCTCCTCTCAAAATCATTATATTATTTGTTTTGATGAAGCATTAAAGGAAAATATAGGGGTGTCAAGAGCAGGGGAGGGGGTTGATCATTCTATCATATGAAAAAGTAGAATTATCATATTCTTGGAGTCTTGGGCATGCGATAAATAATCAAGTTGAAGCCTACACCCTCCTCCAAGGGCTTCTCTAGGTTACTTCTCTTAATATGAATAAAATACATTCTGAGGGACTCTCATAACATAATTTGAAATGTTAATTTGGTCTCTTTCCCTTAGGATCTCAAATTGGGATATATATTCAAGGGGATTTATTCACAGCTAAATTTTGTAAGGGCTCACTAAGTGCATCACATGTTAAGACTTAATAATCAAGTTGTAGATTCTTATGAACAAAGGGATCAATTTGGATCAAGGCAACCTTATGGTTAATAATAGGGTCAAATTTCAACCATTTCCTTAATCCCCATGATCTGAAATGATCATAAACTAAAAAACTAATGTAAAATTGACTAACCATTAATGATTCGAATGTTACTTGAAGCACACAAACTGACGAAAATCTGCTTGAAAAGAACACTTTATGACAACTGATTAACAGAAGTACAAATAGTAAAAACACAACGATACCAGACAGAAAATTGATGACGGAGTTCGTCCCTGATGGACTACGTCTCCGGGTCGGCTTTAAAGATCGGCGACCATTTTGATTATGAATGAGAATAAAGGAGTTGATTACACAGTGATTTAGTCAGACTAAACTTGCACACAAGCAATTCTGACCTCTATCATCAAATAACCCTCTGAACTAGCTTTCCAACACTGCTTACGTTTTCCAAAACTGAACCCGGATGATCCTGAAACACTGAAAACAAAATCTCCTATGTCCTTTAGAATCCGCGTACAAAATTCAAAAACCACTCTCCTTGATCAATGAAGAGAAATTTTGCCTTTATAGGCCTGAAGATGCATAAAACCGCCTTAGCTAAATTCAGGATGAATTGGTTGCAAATTGGATGGTTTTTTCTTCGGTTTAGTGACATAGGGACACCTAGGGTTAGTTCCATGGTCCTTGAATTAATTCCAAACATAAAACTGTTTTAAAAACCCAAAAATAAACTTTAGGTTAGCCCGAAACTGCTAGCTGTCAGCTAACAGGGAGGAGGTGCTAATGGCCCATGTGAACACCTATAATAGAACTGTTTGTTGGCGGTTACCTCAGCGGCTTTCCCTCTGGCGGTTCTGGTCTGTGGAGACGTGTCACATTGTTAACATTTCCCACGCGGTTTCCAAGCCGGCGGTTAACTCCAACATTTATCCGCCACTGTGACTGCTAGGTGTTCACATGCCTGCAATCCATGTTAACTTTCCGTGTGGTGAAGGCTATAGTTAGGTGATTATTAATTGACTGCAGTTTACTCCGATGGTCTCCTCTGCTTTCTCATATGACATGGTCTCGACGCAGTTAACTCTGTTGTTAGGGTACTGTGTATTTGATTTTATAATGTTTTGTATTGTCAAAATTAGGCTGAGAGGTATATGAGCATAGGTTTAGGGTTAAACACTTAGACTTTAGGTTTTAGGAATTCGAACTTTAGGTTAGGCTTGTAACTTGGTTTTGAATATAATGTGTAGGGTCTTTTAGGTTTAAAGATAGGTGTTTTGATAGATTAATGCATTAGGCTTAGGAATTATGGTTTTGATGTAAATTAGGGTTTAATACATGGAGATTTATCAAGCTTTTACAATCAATTATCACAAAGTGACATTTTGAGATTTTTTTCCCTTGACGACAATAAACCACATGCCTATCATCGACAAACGACGATATCGATCCTTTTCCATTACGACACCCATGTCGACTTAGTCCTGCAAAGAGGAACGACAAAACACATGTCGTTGAACAAATCCCGGGGGACTGTCGATGAACTCATATCGACAACTAGATGTAAACCCATATCAACTAAACACCATGAAAAGCCATATAAATTACCAGGACAACTTGATCCATAACTAACAATGTTGCAGCTAAACTGAAGCGATGACGACACTGAATATTGATGATGACACTTGAACACCTGTGCAATTTGAATCAACGGATCCTCCTAGATCATTCCTCTCTACTTGAAAGCTTTTGGAGCACAAAATTTTGACTAAATAATTAGTCGGTGAGGGTAGAACTCCCTCTCTTTCCACCTTGACCTGACAATATATCAATATATTCGATCAATCACCTGCAAGTGATGACCATAATGATGCTAACCATGGTACCTTTTGATTCGGTGACCTGTTTCTTCCATTCGCAGTATGAACAACTTGCGATGATGGGCATACAACCTATTATCAACATGGAAATTGAATTCTTTCCATGAAGAATCATGAGTTAGTGATTCAAAAACATCTTTGAAAACAATATTTGTAGAACTTGTTCAATACATCTTATGGGTATTAACAATCTACTTTTCAGAATAACTGAAATATTCAAAGACTCCTTTGATTTTGACTTCATATCAATTACTTGAATTGATTTACTTTCATGTTGACTGATTACTAAGTGAACTTGTTGCAAAAAAATCATTCAACTGTGATGTAAAGTCTGCTGCAACTTAGTTTGAATTTGAAAATATCTAAGTAATTGTTGATTTACTTGAATCACTATTTCTTTGTATATTAACTGATATCTCCATTGACTAATAATTTCACTTAATGCATTAGTTTTCAAATCATGATAAGGAAACTTTAGATCTGTTTTCGAAAATACTTTGTCATGAAAACTTATAGACTTCCTCTCCACTTGAAAAGAGGCTTCATTACTTTTTAAAGCATGAAATGATGATGCAATACCAAAGAAATGTAACACTGACTTTCCACAATACTGACCTGCACTCCTGAAACTGAAAATAAACATACCATTTGAAACAAGTCTCTGATTAGACTCACATGTACCATTCCCAACAATACACTGCTGATGATGATAGTTTCTAGAATTCAGTTGAATGAATAAGTTGAGAGTCATTATGTTTTTAAGAAGATGTTCATAGGACATTAAATGTATCTCATGTTTCTTATCCTATTTATGAATAAGATTTCCTGGAAAAGAATTAACCACCTTGACCAATTGATCTATAAACTGAATCTCGCATTTCGAACAATCATCCTTATGTTGTTCCTTAATAACCATGAGTACATATTTACTTGAACTTATTAACTTCTTAACTTGATTTGTAACAATTAAATCCAAGTTTGATTTGATTTTATCTGCCCTAACAATAAATTCAACCCCTTCTTTCTTTAGGTGATATTTATGTTCTCTTCTGTAAAACATTGCATCTCTATCATAAAGATAAGGACTTCCTAAGACAACTCCACATATGTCTACTGGGACCACATCTAACTCCACTTCATCAATGTACTTAGATGTAATTGCAAATTTTAACCGACACTGCTTTGTGACATGTATCTGAGTTGATTTATTAATCCAACCTAATGGGTATGGTCTTGGATGATTCTGTGTCTCCAATCCCAATTGATTAACTATATGTTCAGATATTAAATTTTCTTGCGATCCACTGTCAAACATTGTGTCAATCTTTGTATGCTTAGTAGTTATCCTTATATGGAAGAGTTCAACTCTTCTATCCTCATGTGAAGGATTTATGTTTGAAGAAGATACAATAGTTTTTGAACTTGAACTAGTGTCAAAATTTTTACCTTTCGTAACCATAATGGTTATCCTCCTTTCATCACCTTAATCTGAACCCAGATCTTGTTGGACTGCTGCAATGGCCTTCTTTTCATCCTTTGCCTTAGGAACTTTTTAGGCTTAATTTCTAGATGAAGTTTCTGGCACTTCGATTCATCATGATCAATTCTATGGTAATGAGAACAAGTAGGTCTTTCCTTCTGAGCTATCGCTGATTTCTTTCTCTTCAAATTGTTCTTCCCCTTACTGTCACTGGAATCTTTAGTATCCAACTATTTGGATGACTACGATGAAAAATTGAATGGTCTACCACCTGATTCAATATGTATGGCCTAAACACACACCTCATCAAAATCATCAGGATTAAACATCAATAAATTATGCTACAAATATGAATGTAAACTGCCAATGTATTAATGTAAATTGCCGATGTATTTCAACAAAGTTTCTCGTGTATCCAATGAAATACCAAGTGCCAATGCTTTCTTTCTAAACTCCTGAACACTCCTCCCTTTACCTTGCCTCAGATGTTTCCAATCAAAAACAACTTTCTGCATGTATCCTATAGGATAAAACTGTTTCCTAAGAGTTTTTAAAAACTTAGACCATGAATATATAACTTTTCCTTTACGCTTTACATATATCTAAGTTTTACTTTCCCACTATATTAAAGCTGTTCCCCCCATTCTAAGTGTAGCTAACTGAATTTTAGTTTTATCGCTAGAAATGTATGACTGCAGAAATACACTTCTAACTGCTTTATCGAGTTATCTAGCTTTTCAAGATTCATTTCGCCATCATAAAAATGTAACTCAAATTTAACGTCAAGTTTCAAAAGAGATGTTTTCTTAGGTTTCTTTTCCATTTCAGATTCTGCACTGGAAGAAGAAGAAGAAGAAGAGGATGATGGATATGATGAAGGTGAAGGTGGTTTATCAACCTTCCCTTTACCTTTATCCTTCTTCGATGGCTTTGAAGAAGCTGCATCTCTCGCCTTCTTGTCTTCGTACAATTCTCCCAACATCTGCTGCATGGTTAGGAAGGCTTGCTGACACTGTTCTTCACTCATCTTAGTTTTAGTGTTTTCACCTGCATCTAATCCTGACATGGTCGATTTTTGAATGACTCATCGCTTTCCAATCTCTGGATTGATCTGCTCAAGGATTCCTTCTCCTCGTTGCGACTTTGACCTAGTTAACATTCAATGGCACATTCTACAAACGCAACCTGCTCTAATACCAAATTATGTGATATGAAACGATCATAAACTAAAAACTGATGTAGAATTGATTAACCATTAATGATTTGAATGTTAGTTAAAGCACACAAACCGAGGAAAAACTGCTTGAAAAGAACACTTTACGACAACTGTTTAAACATGAAATCGATGCATAACAAAAGTACAAACAATAAAAACAAGTGATACTAGACAACAAATTGATGATGGAGTTCGTCCCTGATGGACTACGTCTCCGGGTCCGCTTTCAAGATCGGCGACCATTTTTATTAGGAATGAGAAGAAAGGAGTCGATTAATAGTGATTTAGTCAGACTTAAGTTGCACACAGGAAATTCTTACCTTTTTCATCAAATAGCTCTTTGAACCAACTTTCCAACATTGCTTACAGTTTCCAAAATCGACCTCGGACGCTCCCGCGACACTGAAAACAAAATCACCTATGTCCTCCAGAATCTACATACAAAAGTCAAAAACCAGTCTCCTTGATCAATGAAGAGAAATTCTGCCTTTGTAGGTCTGAAGATACATAAAACCACCTTGGCTGAATTTAGGATGAATTGGTTGCAAATTGGTTGGTTTTTGCTTCGATCTAGTGATATAGGGACACCTAGGGTTAGTTCCATGGTCCTTGAATTAATTCCGAACATAAAAATATTTAAAGAACCCAAAAATAAACTTTAGGTTAGCCTGAAACCTCTTGCTAGCAACTAACCGGGTGGAGGCGCTAACGGCCCATGTGAACACCTGTAATAGAACCATTTGCTGGCATTTACCTCAGCAGCATTCACTCTAGCGGTTCCGGTCTGTGGAGACATGTCACATTGTTAAAATTTCCCGTGCGGTTTCCAAACTGGTGGTTAACTCCAACATTTATCCACCACCGTGACTGCTAGGTGTTCGCATGCTTGCAGTCCATGTTAAATTTCTGCGCGGTGAAGGTTTCGGTTAGGTGATTATTATCTGACTGCGGTTTACTCCGATGGTCTCCTTTGCTTGCTCATATGACACAGTGTCGACGCGGTTAACTCTGTGGTTAGGGGATTATGTATTTTATTTTATACTATTTTGTATTGTTAACATTAGGCTAAGAGGTATATGAGCATAGGTTTAGGGTTAAACACTTAGACTTTAGGTTTCAGGACTTAGAACTTTAGGTTAGGCTTGTAACTTGGTTTTGAAAATGATGGCTAGGGTCTTTTAGGCTTAGGCATAGGTGTTTTGATGTAAATTAGGCTTAGGAATTATGGTTTTGATGTAAATTAGGGTTTAATACATGGAGACTTATCAACCCTTTTACAATCAATTGTCACAAGGTGACATTTTGAGATGTTTGTCACATGACGATAATGAACCACATGCCTATCATTGACAATAAACCACATGTCTATCGATCCTTTGCCACTACAACACCCATGTCAACCTAATCCTACAAAGACGAACGACAAAACACATGTCGTCGACCAAATCCTGGGGAATTGTCGATGAACTCATATCGACAACCAGATGCAAACCCATATCAACTGAACACCATGAAAAAACATATACATTACTAGAACAATCTGATCCATAACTAACACTGTCGCTGCTAAACTGAAGCGACGACGACACTAAATACTGATGACGACACTTGAACGCTCGTGCAATTTGAATCAAAAGATCCCCCTGGATCACCCTATAATCCATGGTTTTTAAAATAAGGTTGGAGGGTAGGGCTCCACCTTTCCCAAAATCATGTTTGGAATGTGGATGATCCTTTAATTAATGGAGTAAGTGGCATATAGAGATATAAGGACATCTGTTACCTCATACATGAACCTATGTTATTACATGAAAGACAATTTCACTTGAAGTTTTTAAGCGATGCAATTGATTCAATGTCTCAGATCATGGTAATGTATTGTGGTAACAAAATACATGTGTGTCATCTACAACCTCTCCCTCTAGCCAATGGCAAGGATTTGTATTTGAAACAACTCAAGCTAGTGTGGGAAATATTTGAAGCATCTCACCAAGCTCCAATTGTGGCCTACTTGAGGGATGATAATCTTGATGTGTGGGAAGTCATTGCTTCACATGGGACAAAATGTCACTTGATTTAGTAACTTAAGCTTACATGGAAGTCAAGGATAATGTTTATTTCTGGGAGAGAAAGTAGGTGTGGTACCACTAGCAACCTTCCCTGGTCAGTATTTAAATTTGTTTAAATGAAGCACCTACTTGATAGCCTTGGAAGGTGGATAGGAAATTTTATGCCTTCATGTGTTGGTAGTAAACTTCATTATCTTAGTAACTTGATGGTGCATATTTTATTGGTCTAGAATGTGGATTTTTCCTACGGTAGTCCTTGAAATTAGGCACAAAATTGGATAATGTTAGTGTATGTGAGGATCTTTCAAGAGAATCATCATAATAAAATGGAGAAAGATATTGAATCCTTGCAAAATGATATTCTTTAATTACATTTAAGGTACAATTAGGTCGCTACTACTCTAGCATAAACAATGGAGATTTTGGTGGAGAAAAAGGTGAAAATCCAACAAGGTAAAGATGAGATTAGTGCCTTCAAGAATCAAATTGTGGAGCTTCATATGGGCATGAATTATCCTTGTATTTGTATTAATTCTATTAGTTATGCTAATGTAATGATTCCTGATTTGAATGCTCATGATCCTTCTTTTAAGATAGAGCAAGTGCAAGGTAGATGATAATTAACTTCAAAGTCAATTAATATAACAGTTAAATTTTGTTGGCTCTTAGGTTTTTTTTGCAGTTTTATACTCTTAGAAATTATAGTTTAGTAGGTTTCTTTAGTGGTTTTTTTTCTAGTCATTAGGCTAGAATAAAAGACTGAACAACTTATCCTAATTTACAAATTTTGTACTCTTGTGGTATTGGTAAACCCAAGCACATATTTGTTATTATGATTAAAATAAAATAAATATGTGGACAAACCTTGATAAAATATTTTCCAAATTTAATAAGAGTTAAGTTATTGAACTTGAAAATTAAGAGATTATTTCATTGTAAGAATTATTATTTATGTAAAAATTGTTAATATAGGTGTCAATAAGTGGGTTTCCATTTAAAAAAACAATACTAATATTTTGATAATTATCAAGATCTAAAGAATGATTTTTCCATTAGATTGATATTGAGTGGTTGAAAGGAATGATTGTTATCCTATCTACCTGAGTCCAACTCCCACAAGTGACATTATTAGCTTTATTATTAATCGTTTACAACCTTCTAATTGAGTCCATATAATCTTTGAGGACCAAACAATGTATATTCCTCATATGGAATATAAATATATTTATCATGAAGAAAAAACAAGGATCAAAATCCAAAAAAATCATAATAATTATGAAAAAAAAACAAGCATCAAAATCCAAAAAAGTCATAATAATTAGTTCATAAGGACTTCAATCCAAAATTTATGTAACTTTACAAAAAAAAAAATATTTCAAATGAATGAAATTATAAATTCGAAAAAGGATAAGGAAAAGGTACATGACACCTTGCAAAAAAATACACATTCTTCTTAAAAAAAATTTGTTTTCTTTCACTCTTAACTTTTTATGAGTGGGATTCTCCAAATTTAAAAGTATATTGAAAGTATTGGTTCTAAGTTGGTTTGTTATATGAGTTATATAGGTGGCTATTTTTATGAGATTACAAGGAGAAGCCTTGGATATTTTGAGATTAAGGTACCCCTCTTATTCATTTTACCATGGATTCACAAGAGCTTGGACCATTCATCGACATATTTACTTCACCCTTCACATATTTAAAGCTAAATCAATGTCCTAATCATAGTGCTCAAAGACACTGTCACTTTAAATTTAAGACTTTTACAGGTAGTATTAGTGTATATAGAATTTTCTAGATGTACCATGTCTATATTTTTATTTCAACATTTTGGACCAACATAGGTCGTGTGAGTGTGGGTGGGTGTTTGGGGTGGGGGTGGCGACATGGGCTGAGAGGTCATATGTCCATTATGTCACTCACAATGGATATTTGAAGATAATAAATATCTTGTGATTCACTAAAAGGAACTTATTATATTCTAAGTCAAACTTTGGTTTCAGATTATAAAAGAGATTTGATGTTGACCATTCTATTAAAATTTGACATTACGTATATTTTTTTATTATCTATTTGAATAAATAATATGTGAAGAAACTCCTAGATCAGGTAAGATGGGATGCGCTAAGGGTGCCACCACCCTACACAATCAATGTAGTCAATGCGTCATCCATCCTTGACTAAAACAAAGCACATGGATGGAGCCCAACATTTATGGCATATGATTGGTTACTTTAATTTTGAGTATAGTTTGTATGTTGATGATGCTTCTGATTCAAAGGTCGGATGCGCTAAGGGTGCCACCACCCTACATAATCAATGTAGTCAATGGGTCATCCATCCTTGACTAAAACCAAGCACAGGGATGGAGCCTAACATTTATGGCATGTGATTGGTTACTTCAATTTTGAGTATAGTTTGTATGTTGATGATGCTTTTGATTCAAAGGCTTGACCAGATAGCAGTGGCCATTACTCTCTCTCCATTTTTTTTGAAGTGAACCTGGTTTATGACACTCATTTCCCTCCATCTCCATTGAAGTTTGGTCTTATATCAACTTAGCATAATGTGGAACTAGCTATTTTTTCCTCCCCCTCTATTGTTTCCTTGTGCATTTCCCTTTGTTTTGTCATCTTTGTCATGAGCTCTCTCCACCTTGCCGCCCTCTAGGCAAAGGGGAGAAAATTCTCCAACTTCTTATTTTCTTGCCTGCAAGGATCTCCAACATGGGAAATAGGGTTCCAGTATTCAACAAGCTCAATTATGGTGCATCAAAGGGCTACGCATCATAAGGGTAGTTGAAGTCACAATGACCATGGAGGTTCTCATGCTCACTTACAAGCAAAGGCTTAACTTGGGCTTTCATAGAGAAGATTATAGTGTTGGTCGAGGAGAAACTTAGTGAGCCAAAAAAAGTCATTATAATAGAATGTGTCTGCATATAAGATTCTGAGGTTTTAGAAAACATCTCCAACTGGGTTCCTGACTTGAGACATAGTCGAGGAAGACAGATCCAATACTTACTTATTATTGAGCTATATTGGAAACTAAAAATGTAGTTAGGAAAGGTAATTATGGACAGGGATGAAACCTAGGACGAAATATTGTTTATGTTAGACAAAGTGGTACTGAATCAGAAGAAAATGGGGCTCCATCTCAAGCACATTGAAGACTAGCTACCTCATGCTCTAGGCCAAAGTGGTGCAACAAGGGGTACCCTAACCCCATTTAGGTGGATATCTGAAATTCTACTTAGTTTTTTCATGGCTATGGTTTCTCAATTTTGTTGGTATTTTAGTCTAGCTAGGCATAAGAGGGCTACTTTGAGCAACATAGTTTACAATCATTATATTGCCATGCCTAGGCTTAGTCCCTTTTATATTCCTATTTATATGAAACTCTATCAGTCCTTGACTCTTTGGTTCAAACTCAAAGTTTATTTTTAAACTAATTCCCTATTATTTTGTCATTAATTTGGTTTTCACAATCAAACCATTGCCAAACAAGACTCTAAATTTCTTTATAATTTTTTGCAATAATAAATATTTAGTTTAAAAATAGAAAGACAAAAAATAAAAAAAATTAAGTTATATGTAAATACAAAAATATGCAATAGCTTTTTTTGTAATTAATTATAGCTAGCAATAAAAAAAAACATATATCTTCCATTTTTATAATAATTTTTTTTTTTTTAATATACAAATATAATAATACAATCAATATCTATTATAAAATTCATACTAACTTATTTATACATTAATATGTAATATATTTATATTATGTTGATACTTGTTGTACTACATAAACAACATTGTTTTTTTTCGGAGTTGTCTATAATGCGACTTTTTGGAGATTCCGGTGATGGAATCCGGCGGAAGAAATTGAGGTTAAATCTTGATTTTGTGCAGTTAAAATGGGTTTTTAACTGCATATTTGGATTCAGCACCCTGAAAAACCCATGGGACGCTTTGATTGTGCAGAAACTAGCTATCAAACTTGTGATTCGAATAAATAGCTGCCAGATTTTGACCAGAAAAACCCACCAGAAAAGCTTTCAAAAAATCGCGTTATAGACAACTATTTTTTTTCTTCTTCTACCTTTTGGAATCTCTATTAAATATACTTGTGAAGAGGGATCGAGCTTAAATTGATAGGGAAAAGTTCATCGATGTACAATAAGGGAGTGAAAGTGTTTAAAAGGAAATGGAGTGAAAGGGCTTTAAATCAATTTGATTTAATTTAATAATAAGGAAATTATTATGATAACATATGAAAAATAAATGATAGGAAATGGGGTAGTGAAACATTTAGACTTTTTAAATAAAATGTTTCACCAAAAGATTCGAAAACGTTTTCATTAACCTTTTTGGGTTTTTATCAACCTTTTGGGATGGTTTATTTTAAAAGGATAATAAAGTTATTGCAAATTATTAATAATTTGTTTTAATTTAGTTTAAAATTTATATAAAATTTATTTGCAAATGATCTATTTTAATTTAAATAATTTAATATTAATTAATAATTAAATATATTAATAAAATTAAAAAATATATATGATAAAATATGGTTAATAAAAAATTAAGAAAATATTTTAAAAAACAATTATATAATTTTTAAAAATAATTATATTAAAATCAATTTAGAACAAAAATTATAATCTAAAAATAAAATAAAATAAAATTAATGTAAAGTTTTATATATTGAGATATTTTTCAAATTTATAAGTTTTTTTTAGTTTTATTAATTAATTTTGGTTATATAAAAAAGTAACATTTTAAAGAAAATAATAAATTTTATAAGAAAATGTTTAAACAAATAACTTATTTTTCTTTTGTATTGTATAAGCTTCTATTTGTTATACCATATCACAACTAAACTTACTTACAATTGATGGATGACCAGTTTGTCAAACAATCAATATATGAAGTTCATAAATTAGATAAGTGAAGGCACATTCCTTAAAATAAAAAATTTGGATAAAAGTTCATACATATCCATTTTTTCCCATTCTCCCTATATTTCTCCCCATCTCAATCCAAACAGTGACAAAAAATCACTACAAGAAAAAAGGTCATTGGTGAGGGTCATGCCTGTGACGGACCTTTAAGGTCCGTTACCAATGTCGCATATGGTGACGGTGTTTAAAAAAACGTTTTTGTAAGTGTATATAGTGATGGTCCTTTAAGGTTTGTCACCAAAGTCATTTTCAATGACACTTTTGGTGAGAGTCGTTACAGGCTCGTCACTAATTCTCTCTTTGGTGACACTTTTGGTGAGGGTTGTTAAAGGCCCATCACTAATTCTCTCTTTGGTGACACTTCTAATGACGATCTTTTATTGACCCTCACCAATGCTCTTTTTGGTTACTTTTGGTGATGGTCAAAGAATATTCATCATCATTGATCATTTCAATGAGTTTTTGATGACGCTTCATGCCTGTGATCGACCTTTAAGGTTCGTCACCAATGTCGCATATGGTGATGGTCTTTAAAAAAAACATTGTTGTAAGTGTATATAGTGATGGTCCTTTAAGGTTTGTCACCAAATCCATTTTCAATGAAACTTTTGGTGAGGGTCGTTAAAGGCCCATCACTAATTTTCTTTTTGGTGACACTTTTGGTGAGGGTCATTAAAGGCCCATCATTAATTCTCTCTTTGGTGACACTTCTAGTCACGATCTCTTAATGACCCTCACGAATGCTCTTTTTGGTTACTTTTGGTGACGGTCAAAAAATGTTCATCATCATTGATCATTCCAATGAGTTTTTGATGACGCTGTGTACCCGTTACTATATTTTTTGTCAAAAGATAATGATTTAAGACCATTCTTGTGGAGTCTTTTTTATTATGTGTCCAAGGTTATAGTCAATCAATTTGTTAAGAAGTAATTAGTGTGTATCATTTCCCTCAAGTCATAAGAATATAGTTTTCTTATGAGTCAACACATGAACTAGGAAAAATAGTGCTATCAAAGCAGACAATAAAAATAACACCATAAAATTAAATCAAACCATCAGACCACAAAACTATTTGGCATGTGTTAGCATGCCTTTTTATTCCTTAGCACGCCCTGACACTCCTTAGCTATCATGCCCTCACAACTACCCTTACATTTTTTGCAACATGGGAACCCAACAAAATCCTACCTCAACTATAACAACATCTTGACCAAGTTAGAATTACTACAACTAGACTATGCCTTATTGACCTAAGAGCTTCCTATAACTCATCTTAGGCTACTCATGTATAATTTCAACTTATCCAACTTAACAAGTTACGAAGACAAGGCTCACATCCAACTGTGGTCATAAAATTAAACAACTAAGCAACAAATTTTACATCTTGACATGCCATAACATCTGATACGCCTAATAATCCCTTGGCACTATGTAGCACATATTAGCATCCCCTGCATTTCTTAGCATGCTTTGACACTCCCAAACACTCCCTGCACTTAGCACACCTCATACTCACTAGATAACACTCTGTGTCACACTTTTATTCATTCATTTCCATGCATTTGAAACTACTAGTACCTTGTGTTTCCCTGGAACTTGGCCCTAAAACTCCCTAGCATGTGTTGGCGCCACACCCTGGCGCTTGTAACTTCTTTGCATGCCTTAGCACTTGGCATATCTTGGCATGCCTAAAATGCCTTGGAACTGTCTAGCATGTGTTAGTGCTTCCTGGCATTCCCTGGAATACCTTGGAACTCCCTAGCTATCATGCCCTCATCGATAACTTTACTTTTTTTGCGACTTGGGAACCCAACCAAGTCATTGACAAAATAATGTTGTTCCCAACCCAAATTCTCCCTTTGTCTGAAACTACTTTGTACACACCTTATCATAACCATAGGCTTGCCTCCTTCAAGTACTATTCTGAGCTTATCCTAACAAACTTCGTCCTTGGGACACTTGGAATTCGTTGACACTCCTTGGCACACTACACTCTTATTTGTTCATTTCCAAGCATTTTGACCTAGTTCTCCCTTGTGATGACTTGGCACTGGCTAGTATACCTTTTCTCTCCATCCTTATCACACCTAGAATTCTCTGAAAATTAATTTCCATGCATTTTAAATGAGTTCTCCCTTTCCTCGGCACTTGACCCTCACACTGCCTAGCATGCATGGATAAAATATTTGCAAAATTTCCCCATATCCTATTATCTAGGATTTGATTTTTGACTAACTAAAAATGTGATAGTTGAATATCTAATCATGGGATATGATAGAAAAATCCTCAAAATTCATTATCCAAACAGATTTGAGGTCAACCATGCCAAGTTGGAGGTCCACCAAGTTGAATTTCAAAAAGTTCTAGAACCCTGTCAGGAATCCTGGCTTGGCGAAATTGTGAAAAATGGGTCTCAAAGTGCCATCTGTAACTCCAAGACAATAACTTCTATGTAAAAAATGAGAGAGATTTTTTTTTGGGTATGTTATGAACAAAAAACTCCTTTCGTTTTCAAAAATACTTTCCCATTTGTTCAGAATCCAAGCTTGAAGTTGGTCACACAGAAACACAACAAATCCCGGAAGAAGCGTAACAAATAGTTGACTTGAAATTTTGATGACTTGTATGAGGTTTTGAGTGTTTTTGAAGAGTTTTGAAGAAAATTGGATATTTCCACTACACCTTGGAGCCTTTAAAACATGAAAAAACAACATTTTAGCCTCTTCAAACTTGATTCCAAAACTGATCGTCCAAAAGCACAGCGAAAAGAGAAGCAAGGAAGGCAAACTCATATATCTTTAACCATAACACATGTGAAAAAATTGAAGGAGGTTATTGTGCTTGGTTCCATTCTTAAATAAAACCTCCTTTTGTTTTCCAAAAGTCATCTCCATTTGGTCATAAATGTATTTTGAAAATGATGATAAAAACAGAGTCAAAAGCGCAACAACTCTCCTATAGCAATTGTATTTTGGGAATATATCCCAAATGGTAAATCCAAATGGGCCGAGATTTAAAAAAAGAAGTTAATATCATCATAATGAACCTCCACAAAACATTTTAGCCCAGTTAGAGTCACAAATATTGAGAAAATTCCAAAATGGTTATAGATGACAATGGCTCATTTCTCGAAAACATGCATCATTTTGAGTTGAAATTGAGTGGGTGTTTTCATTTCATCCCCATGCATCTCCTGTAACAATTTCATGGAAAACAGGTGAGGTTTAATAGATATGACGAGAACATGCTGACTAGGTAAAAGTGCATGCAAAATAGCGGAAACTTAGGGGAAGGGAATGAGAGGGAAGGGAGGTAGGAAAAATTATGGGAAAAATATGGGGGATAGATAGTGTTAGGAAAATACTAGAAGTGGAATTGATCAAAAATAGTGTGTAAAAGGGGGGAAAAAGGTCAAAACACAAACCTAGGGTAAAAGCGCAACAAATTTCTTTGGTTTTTGGTAAAATAAGGAAATGAAAATATTTTGATGAGGGGAATGATGGAGAATGGTTAGTGAAGGATGATGAAGGAGGTATAAGCTTAAAACGAAGGCATTTGACTCTTGAATGAAGTTATGAACCATGGAAAAGGGAAAGCACAACAAAAATCCTAGTAGTAGAAGTTTGACTCAATCTCCGAGGAAAGAGGGTGAAAGTATGATTGATAGGGTTTGACTGACCATGATTAATTAAACGACTCATGAAATATGGAGATGACCTACCATAATGAAATGATATTTATTTTTGGAGTGGGATTAGCAATGATATCTATACAGTGGCTCATACACTTTGCTTTATAACTTGGAAAATTTTGCTATTATAGACCAAAATTTGACTTTTGATCTTGATTGACATGAAAGATTAACAAATTCTGATCACTATGGAACATTGGACCCTAACATAGACCATATCGAATGTTTATCATTATGACTAGGTTTTATGCACAACTGTCATGCTTCTATACATTGAGTACCCATATGGAAGAGTCCTTATTTCATTTAATATTTAACCAAGACGTACCATGCACATGATTCCAAATATATTTCTGCATCTAACTCTTCCTACCATATCTCTGAATACATGAATTCTACTTTCTAAAGAAGAGCTCTTATCTAAAGATGTGCATATCTCTTTCCTTCATTTTGTCATCTAGTCAACTTCTTTCACGAATTGCCCCTTTCTTTGAAGAAAATGTCTATGATGAGGCTCCTTTCTCAAGATGATAAAATACTTCAATTATGCCTTCATGCTGCAAATAAACTAGTAAACTTCTTTGATGCTTGCTTCCATAATATGCCAGACTACATCCACAAAATTAGTGGAATATACACTTTCCAAGATTATTCCATCTATTGAAGAACCTTCTTATCAAGGATGCTTGTGATCCTTTCCCACTAGAACACTATTTCTATAACATGCCATGTCTACAAGAGGACATCTCTAAGGTAAAATATATATATATATATATATATATATATATATATATATATATATATATATATATAGTGAGCATTTCGGCTTGAGGACATCTCTTAAAAAAAAAAAATTATCATCAGTGAGAAATTCGGCTTGTTGCAAATAAGGCAACATCCTTATCCTTGCTATAGTGATATGAAACATAAATAAGGATCCTTTAAAAGGGAAAAATGGTGGTTGTTATCATCTCCCATGGATATGCACGAATTTGCTTGTCAAGGAACTTGGATCATTGCTTTATAACATGCAATCAATGGGACTATTTACTCCCGGCTCCTTAAGCTTCAAAAAGAAGAAACATGCCTGATCAGGACTTAGGAGGTAGGACCTCAGAATGCTGACCATTCATCACATGTTCTAGGCATTAAGCACACTCATTCCTGCAAGCAAATAAATTCTATGCATATTTTGTCTCAAAGCCGTCTACCATATAAGGACCTTACACTCTCAAAGAACATGAGAACCAATATCCTTGTGACATCAGTGATTCTAGAAATCTGTCCCAAAACTTGATTTGAATGCAGTCAATGTGTACATCAAATAAGCCACGATCTTCAAGTTCTCTGCACCAACATATACGGAGACTGAATCCTTAGATCGAATCATAATCACTAAACTAGTTGACTCATACCCACTTAGTTATACGCTCAGGTCAACCAAACTTGTGTTATAGGTCTCTATATAAGGGATCTGACCTGTTGTATTCATTCAAGAATACATCATAGGTTTGTACACAATACATAGACTGTACTGAACTGTTTCTTGCATTTGATCCCATAGAACTAAGATTGTGTCTAGATCCTCAAGGTCTATTTTCAACATAACACTTTTCAACACTTTGTCAAGTATGCAAATTCCAAAAACATTCCTCAGATAGTGTTGGCCTCAGAAATTTATATCAAAATTTAAGCATCAAAACACTTGAGAGAAACATTGTCATGATAGAGGACTTCACAAGAAAGGAACTAGTGTGCTCGAGATCGTTTAGAAGTATATGAGTTATGGAACATAGATTGAATACATTGTTAGCACCAAGATTTGCAAATTAGTGTGTATGAAAAACAATTGTTGGAGTTAGCAGTATTAGCATACATGTATGTAAATTAGTGTTGCATTATATACAGGCCAACTAGAAATTAAGCTATCTTTGCACAGTAAACTTCCTTGGATAAGGGGTCAAGCTATACCACAGAGAACATAGAAGTGTGTGTGTAGAAGTCTGAAATATCCCATCGAGTAAACCATATTGAACCAAAGAAAAAAAAAAACCCAAAACAATCATTAACACTTCGGCCTATCCACTTCAAAATTGCATTGAAATTTCAGAACAAGTGAATATCTATGTCAACAAGGCCACAAATATTGAATACTTGATAGAGATGCTTCACTTGTAGTGTAGTCTTTTAGAGGGGGCTAGCAACTCTATCTCCAGGATGATTACTTTGCCACAGAGACTTGTCATAATTACGTTCAATGCTTCTTGGCCTTGTCCTCATCTTGGCTCTGATACCATGTTAAATTTAGGATCACATGTTCTTTGTTGAAGACAGAAGCTTCAATATCTCATTAGCCCAATTATTAACTCATTAGCTGAGAGATCCCTGTAAATTTTTTATAGAACATAACCTTTGAAAGGATGACAATCAAGCTTTCTAGAGTTCATATATGTCTTGTTCATATAGGAATTGTAATGTATCACCATTGCTAGTAAGTAGTACTGACGTCATACTTAGTTTTGGACCATAAATAGTGGTGAGCTTGAGGTGACATACATAGAACAATACCATGTATATATAACTGTGAGGGAACCAAAAAATTTCATTGCTCAGGATTCTATTTTTTTTTTTTTTTACTTTTATGTCATCTTTAGGTCTTGCGATAAATAAATAGTGTTCTAACAAGTTTTTCTAGAATAATTGATAGGATGATCGGAAGTTGACTCTGGTTCTAGGGTTTAACCTACTGAGTGATAGAGGGCAAAAAGCACCCATGGAGACACAGGGAGGAGGGAGCTCCACTCCCTCCTACAATAATATGGTAGAAAACAGAGTAAGAGGAGGGAAAAAGAACAAACCTCCACAACACTTGGAGGACAAGACAAAAAACACTGAAACTCAGAAGGCGGAAGGCAACAAACCCATGCAGATCATGGGGCCCACAAAGAAGACTGTCAAGAAGAGAAACAGGAAGACAAAGGTTAGGGATCAGAAAACAGAGCCAAGATGGGGCCTTGTAAACCTAAGACCATAACTAAACCTCGGGTTATTCTGAATGATCTAGCTCTGCAAGCGCACAGGGATCACATGGTTAACTATGCCATCATATGAAAATTTATGGGAATCTGGCCATTAGAGAAAGCGTTGTACACCTGGATAAAATACAACTTGAAACCAAAGGGGGAGTTAAATATACATCTTGGATCCAAAGGTTTTTTTACTATGGTGTTTACGAACATGGAAGACAAAGACAAAATTTTTGAAGGAGGGCCATACTTCTTTGCAGTTGTTGGTCTCTATATGCGGCCATGGATGATGAAATTTGTGCCAGAACAAGAAACCTTCACTTCGGTACCAGTATGGATTCAACTATACTCCTTACCTTTAGATTACTGGATGCCAGAATCTCTAAAAGCTATAGACAATAAATTAGGTCATTTCTTAAAAATTTCAGAGGCAACTCTAGGGGGAAAATATACATCCTATGCCTGTATATGTGTGGAGATGGACCTATCAGGAGCCCTTTCAGATGAGGTCATTCTAGAAGTCTATGACGAGGAATGGGTTCAAACGGTTGACTATGAACACATCCCGTTTAGATGTCACAAATGTCATGAGCATGGGCATCTATCCAGAGACCGTCCTCTTAATAGAAGGGAGGAAAACCTAAACACCAATAAAGGAGAAGACCAAACAGGTTTCACCAAAGTAGGAGGAAAAGGAAAAGGACGAGGAAGGAAGACACAAAAGAAACCTATTGTGAATGATAAAACAAAAAGTTACAACAGTTTTGAGATCTTAGGAGAAAAAGAAGTTGATGGAGGGGATAAAGAGAGTAAAAAGAATCAAACAACAAGGGGGAAAGAAAAAGAAACTACCATGGAGTTCACTCAGGAACAAAATAAATACACGATGGATGCTTTGAGTACCATGGAAATAGGAAAAGACTAGGAAATGACTCAAAGTGAAAGTGGTATAGAGGATCAAGATTTACAAGAGATCCTGGAAAGGGAGAACCTAGAGCTGGAAAAGTTTCTAGAATAGGGAGGCAACTTGGGAATAAACTCCATCCCTCAGGAGGATGTGGAAAAGGTCCAACATATATTCCTTAACAAGTCACATCAAACAACTACAGGAGTCAAAAGAGGACATGACAACCAGGAAAACAAAGAGACTTCCTCAATAGGATTAATAATAGGAAAACTAACAAAGAATCCAGGAGAGAGGAGGGGAAGAAAAAGACAGAAAGAACTACTACTGGAGTGTGGAAAACTCATGATTGATTCAGGAAGGATTAAAGACCTTTCCATTTACTCCTTTAAAACCCCACCTCAATGAAAATCATAACCTAGAATATTAGAGGACTAGGGAGTAGAAGAAAACAAAGGAAACTAGGTAAAAGGATCAGTGAGGAAAAACCTGACATGGTATTCATACAGGAAACAAAATGCTCAGTGGAGAGGATCTGCGAAAAACACAACAAATGGGTAAATAGTTATGAATACCTTGAAGTTAAGGCAAATAAATCTGCTAGTGGCATTCTCACTCTATGGGATCCACAAAAATTTGGTGTGATTGAAGCGGAGGCATCCAGACATCACCTTTCTTTGATTTTCCAACCGGTGGGTGACAAAAAATGTTACATGATCACCAATGTCTATGGTCCGCAACCAATGGAGGACAAACTTCGACTCCTCACAACCCTAGAGGATATGAAGAAGAGAAACCCAACTCTACCCTGGATTCTTGGTGGTGATTTTAACATAACAAAATCACTCATGGAGAAGAAAGGAGGAACTAGAATACTTGGTAGAGACTTAGTTGCCTTCTAGAACTTCATCACCAATATGAAATTGGTTGATATGGAAACAAGAAATGAATCTTCACTTGGAATAACAAAATAGGGGGCCCTACCCAAGTGGCCTCAAAATTGGACAGATTTATGGTTTCAGAGGAAGTTCTTCTTAGGGGAAGCAACATTACTGCACTCATACTACCTTTTGGGGGTTCAGATCACTGGCCTATACAATTGGAAGCTTCCCTTTTTGGCCAACCAAGGAACATCCCCTTCAGGTTTGAGAACGTTTGGCTCACACATTCAGATCTCCTCACGAACATTAAAAAATGGTGGAAGGAAGAGCTTCACCTTCAAGGTCCAAAAATGTTTCTTCTTCACTGCAGGCTCAAACAAATTAAAGGCAGACACAACGAGTGGAATAAAAATTAATTTGGTAACATCGTCAAAGCTAAAGGAGAGGTGGACAAGAAACTAAAAGAAATAAACCAGATTCTTATCATAGATGGCTATACAGATGAAAGGAAAGAGATGACAGAGTCACTCCAGCAGGAGTGGACAACAGATGTCTTCAAGAGGAAATATTCTGGAGACAGAAATCTAGAGTACAATGGATTAAAGAAGGGGAGAGAAACACCAAATTCTTTCACAGATCCACCATAGCTCACAGAAACAACAATAGAATTGTGAAACTTATAGATCAACATGGAATAGAGAGAAACACTCATGAAGAGATGGAGAAGGTTCTACTCTAGTATTTTCAGAAAATTGTCGAGGAAACCTCGGAAGACATATACCAGTTTACAAAAAAATTTACTCAGTACATCCCTAAATTGGTTACCGGAGAAGATAACTTCAATCTCAATAGACCAATAACAGAGGAAGAAATTGAGGAAGCCGTGAAAGAGATGCAAAATGGGAAAGCACCAGGCCCGGATGGCTTTAATGTGGACTTTTTCAAAGCTTGTTGGAGGATTGTGAAACAGGACATCCTGGAGGTAGTGGAAGACTCTTGAAGATTTAAGAAAGTCTTAAAGGTGCTCAATGAATCTTTCATAGCCTTAATCCCCAAACAAGATAAGGCCACCTCTCCAAACAGATTTCGACCTATAGAATTATGTAATGTGATATACAAAATTATATCCAAAGTCATTACCAACCGTCTCAAATGAGCTATGTGGAAGGAAGGCAAATTCTAGATAATATAGTTCAAGCACATGAAATGGTTCATTCACTCATTACCAACAAACGGACAGGAATGATAATGCAACTAGACATAGAAAAGGCCTATGATAAACTTAGCTGGTCGTACATAAGAGCAATATTAAAAGCCTATGGCTTTGATTTCAATTGGATTAAATGGGTTATGGCGCTAGTTACCACTGCCAGCTGTTCAATTCTTCTCAATGGCTCTCCTTCCTGAACTTTCAAGCCTTCTAGAGGTCTCAGGCAAGGAGATCCTCTTTCTCCTTTCCTTTTCATTCTAATGATGGAAGGGTTAGGAAGAGTTATTAGAGCTGCTAAGCAGGAAGGGAGAATTCATGGTATGAGACTCACTCAAGGTGGGGACATGGTGACACATCAACAATTTTTGGATGACACTATGCTTCAAGGCCCACCCACTGTTAAGGAAGCCAAAGCATTCAAATAGATTCTGAGTGAGTTTTCTAGAGAAACAGGCACAAAGGTAAGTCTCACTAAATCAAATATTTTCTTTTTCAATACATATATTTCAATTCAAAGAAATCTTTCCAAATTTTTGGGCTTTCAAAGGGAGACACTATCTGTGAAGTACCTGGGAGTTCCTCTCACTAACAAACCACTTCACAAGGATATCTGGGATCCTGTTCTCAACAAGCTAAAAGATAAGATTAGTAAATGGACAAATAGAGCACTGAATCTAACAGGGAGATTGATTCTCACTAAGGTTGTCCTCCAAAGTATCCGTATCTATATGCTATCTGCCATTCTAGCACCAACTGATGTAATTACTAACATAAGAAACATTCAGAGAGACTTTCTTTGGGGGAAGGTGAAGAAAAGAAGAAATGGGCCCTTGTGGCATGGGACAGAGTATACAAACCTAAGTCCTACGGTGGCTTGGGTCTTCATGACCCAGGAATTCTTAACAGAGTTCTTGGTGCCAAAATTTGGTGGAGATGGCTAAAAGAAATACAAGCCCCCTGGGTAAAACTTTGGAAGCACAAATATGCTAGCGAATGGCAGGAGAAAAATCTAATTAGAATGACAGGACAAGTAAAAGGTTCTGCAATTTGGAACAGGGCATGGGAGAACAGGGCCCTAGTCCAAAACCACAGCTTCTGGGAGATCAGAAATGGAAACCTGGGTTGGTTCTGGGAGGATAATTGGCAGTAGGAGGACAATGTCCAAAGTGAATAATTAGTAGACATTCACATCGATACCATCAGCAAAGGACTAAAGTGGGTAAGTGACTATTGGGACCAATCAAGGAACAATGGGGAATGGAGAACATGGAAACTTCTAGATTACAATGGAATGGGCATGCTGCATACTCAAGCTATAGCCCTTCAAGGTCTTTTAGACAAGAGACAAATCTTGAACTCAAACTTGAATGATCAACTAAGATGGGGAAAGAAAAAGACATGTCTCTTCAACCTTAAGGAAGCCAAAAGAATAGATGCAGGGCTTAACTTCCAAACACTGATAAGACGTGGAAAGAAATCTGGGAAAATCCTCATTGGATGAAAGTCAAACTGTTCAAGTATCTGGTTCAACAGGGCAAGATTCTGACATGGGATAACCTAAGAAAAATAGGCTTTGTTGGCCCCTCAAGATGTCACTTATCTAGACAATAGGAAGAAACTACAAATCATCTACTGAATAGATGCACTTTCAATGCAATACTTCAGAATTGGGTTGGAGAAGTCTTCGAGCAGACAGATAAAAATGTTAATGACATCATTACTACATTGAAGAATTAACGGATTTTTTTTCTTCAGATAATGAGATCATTAACTCCGCATGGATGCTAACCCCAGGATTCATAATCTGGAATGTTTGGAAGGAGCGCAACAAAAGGATTTTCAAGGAGAAAGCGAGTCCCGTGAGAAACATCCTTAAGCTAATCCTTAAACAACTCAGAGAGGCTATTCATATCCTAGGAGGTGCAGCTACTGGCAAACCCATCGGACAAAGAGAGGCCAGAATATTGGAGGAATTAGAGATCAATGTTCATCCCCCTTAGGGTTCTATGTAGATTAACAAGATTACCTCAGCAGATAAGTCTTCTTGGCAAAACCCCCTTCTCATGGATTTTTAAAATTCAACATAGATGGGGCTTCAAAAGGGAATCTGGGAGAAGCTGGTTATGGAGGGGTCTTGAGGGAAGAGGAAGGAAACATACAAGTCATCTTCCACAATTATCTAGGAAAAGCAACCAATAATATGGCTGAGCTCATGGCGATGGAATTATGCCTGGAAGTACTGCTCAAGTACAACATTCACAATGTCATCATTAAGGCTGACTCAGAATTAGTCATTAACTCAGTGAAGAGGATAAATTCTGGTGCTACTCCTGAGAAAATCTCGAAACACTGGTGGCTTCTGCAAGTCTACCAAAGAATCCAAATGCACCTAAGAAGGTTGAGACTCTCAGGTTGGTGCATGTTCGCAAGGAAGCCAACAAAGTGGCGGATTGGCTTGCAAATGAGGGGGTATGAAATAAGCAAACCGACTTGTGCTGCTGGTGGGAGGAGATAATGGATGACAGGTTGAAGGAGGAATGCTCATCCAGGGCCATCAACAACCGACAACAACATCAGGAATTTTTTGAAACAGAGCCTCAACGATGGGGTCTCGTTGATCTAGATTCTTCATGAAATGTTACGACATAAGTGAGGTCCTTTTGAGGATGCAAGTCTATGTCAGCCTCTTGAACCCAGGTGATAGCAAACCAACAGTCTCATAGGGCTAGCCGGAAAGCGGGATCTTCATCTTCCTTTGGCCCATGTGTTGGAATTCAGATTTTCTCGGTAGGTGCAAAACCCCCGCTTGCATTCCTATGACAGCTTTACTGCCCTTGGGGTGGTTTCCGGTTTATCGCACGCTCATTAAGCTGGAAGTGGTTTTTCACAATCAGGAGCGATTCCACTCACCTCGTGACACATGGCTAAGGGTGGGGTGGAATTAACACCCTCATCGCGTGGTAACTATCGGGGCTTTTAGTCTGAGCAATATGATCCCTAACCGTTGGATCAAACGAGGACAATCCACAACCAGGAATGAGCATGCATGTTGGTGGGTCCGAAACAATTGTTATGTTTCGAGCTGTTTGCAGGACCACATAGGAATCACGTGCAAATGGTGGATTTCAGGTGGTAAAAGTGATCGCAGGTTATGTAAAAAAATGGACCCAATATGATTATAAATTATGGTTTACAGGGTTCATCGGGTCTGAAGTGTTTATTAAAAGGTGATCTTGTTGGCCACCCGATATTTTTTTCATCCGCTGGATCTTCAGCTTAAGATCTAATGATCAGTTTTGGACTGCTTGTTTGATTGGGTGGACCCCGGTCCCTAGGTTTGCTTTGTCGTCTTGCGACCATGGATAGGGATGGGCCTGTCATTTTCGTGGGCCTCATCGCCAAGGTTGCCATTTGTACACTATTTCTCATTTTTTTAATTGAATAGAAGGATCTGCTCTTGCTTTAGCAAAAAAAAAGATAGCTTTAGGTCTTGCAAACTTCTAGGAGGACTACTTCTTCTTGAGAGATGACTTCAATAGAATTCCTATTCTGTTACTTGATGCTGGGTACAAAAGATTTCAGGGAGACTAATTATCCTTAAACTAAGAGAGGATTGTCTTGCAAAAATCAAATGCTTCCACTCCTTGTGACCAAACATTTATTGAGGTCTATTTTTGGGATCACAATGAACCTACTGTAAATCAACATCTCCACAGGTTGACTCACCTAATATAAGCAGTTTGAATTGTGAATATATATATGTGTGTTGATTAGGTCACTGTAGGAAGTGAAAGATTCATACTATCATCACATATTATTATCACTTCATTAGTCTCCATATATGTTATTTCCCTCATCTAGGAAAGTCACCGAAATTAGAATTTATGAGGTTAAAATAGATTATTGTCTAGAATTTAAGTCATTGTTATGCGTTTTACTGAGTGTTACTATCCATATGACATATACATCGCTAATAACTTATTCATCGTGTCATGGCTAATATAAGACGACCGAGAATTGCCATTAACAGAGTCTAGAGTGCAGGTCTTGAGGATACACACAAGACTTAGATAAACCATTCCTTAGAAAAATACGAGCCTTAAAGAATCGCATCTGGGTTTGAACAAACTTCTTGAGAAGGTGCATATAGAGGTGATATGTAGTCATAGAGAGTTACTGCCACACCATTATAGATCCATTTTGATGAGCCATAGACCATGGAAGAATGAATATGATGAAGTTATCGTGGAAAGGGTTATAACGAGGCATTGCTAATATAATGATGCCAAATAGAGCAATGCATGTAGCTTGATTTTAAGGAAATAAAATATTGCCTGAAGTGAATCCATAATTTCCAAGGTTAAGTGTGAATGCCAATTCCTCTCTCAAGTCCATTACTACAATTCAACAATGCCTTTTTAATGTTCACCTTCAATCAAATTATTACATACTTTTCCCTCAAGACCACACATACGGGGAGCTATCCATTCACTTTTATAGGAAAATTTGTGCAAAATCAGTTTCAGTAGAGAGTCTTGACAAGTTGGAAAATGATATTGTGGAGACATTGTGCTTTCTTGAAAAGTACTTTACTCCATTCTTCGATATAATGTTGCATTTGAATGTACATTTGGTACGTGAGCTTCAATATTGTGGCCTAGTTGCATAAAGATGGATGTACCCCTTTGAGAGGTACATGAAACTTTACTTTTTATCAAGCAAAACAACAAGATGACTTTTTTTAAAGCTTTTGACATTACTTAATTCTATTTTTTTCATTTTGAAGGAACATAAAAGTATATAAGAGTTATGTTAAGAAGAAAAATAGGCTTGAAGGATGCATTGCTGAAAGCGATACTGTGGAGGAATCAATAAAGTTTGTGGAGTTTACTTGAAAGGCATGAAAGCTATTGGATCCACACATGGTTGAAATGAAGTGTGGGATGAGGAAGTTAAAGAAGTTATCCTTGATGGAAAGCCAGAACTAGATGAAATTAGAAGGAACAAGCCCATAGGTGGGTTCTATTTCACACAAACAAAGTTGATACATGGATACAGTAAGTAACATATTTGGCTTGTAATTTTTTGTTTGTTTGTTTATGGTTTAAAAAAACATAGATCCATGGATAGATTAACATATTTTACCTTTAAAAATATTTTATTCATATTTTATCAAAACACATTAAACACCATATCTATTGTCCATAATTGTTGAATTAGGATGCACATAATGGAGTTTTCCAACTTAATTACCCAAACGAAAAAAGATGAAGCTCTATTGCAAAAACTCCACACCAATAATTTTACTAGTTGGTTAAAACAATAAGTAACGATATTATTTATATTATGAGTGTACTTAAAAATCAGTATATGGGAATATTTTCATATAGGAAATTAAATATTTTTTGAGAGGTTGAATGTATGAATTCTAACTACATTTAAAAATCTAAAACTATACAGATGGAAGGACATGGAAAGGTGTCTGATACACTTAAATGGCTAGCGCGTGGCCCCAGGAAATTTGTGAATAGGTACAAGGGGTTCCTAATCAATGGTTATATATTCCTTACAAAAAACATAGAGAATGAGAGAACCACCCAAAATAGTGGCGTGTGTATGGAAGCTCAAACAATGATGAGGTCAAGTTCCAAAGATGCAAACCATGTACTTCAAAACACAACATTTTATGGAGTGGAAAGCTAAGTATCATTTTCCAACTGAGATACATACATCTATATGTAACTCATGGATGTATCATTTGTTTGATGACACCTTTCCTTGGCCATCTAGGACCCCAGGTGTAGGAAGAGGTTGCTTTAGCTACCACATTTAGCTTGATATATAAGATCCATGTGTATATGGCATCTTCAATGTGTATTATTTTTATTGGATCACTTAAGCACTCTATTCTAACTCTTAATGCTTTGGTTATACGTTCTAAGCTATATTGTTCCATGTTTTTTCATAATTTTACTCAAAGAAGTGTGTCATATTGATGGTTTGGGAATATACTTGGTGAATTGAGTAAGTGCTAGACATCAATCTTATTGTACCCCTAATTTCCTTTAGTCAAATTTCATCCCATGTCATTCCAAAGGATGTTCATTCATTTTTGTGAGATGACAACTTTACAATTAAGAATTCATAGATTTTTGACAAATTATTTCCCTTTTTGTCAATTGTGATGAAAGAAAAGAAAAAATCGAAAGCCAAAATCATTAAATATACACTAGAATGTTGTATCTAAGTCTAAACCCTAAGGTTGAAGTGGAAATTTATGTAAGTGTTATATATATGAGTTGTTCCATACTAATAAAAACCTCATTCCCTAAGTCCTAGATATAAGAAAAAAAGAGGAAGGAAAATAAGGCCTGGTGAATGGTAACCCATGATAATGAAACCCAAGATATCAAAATGGCAACTGCAAATATTTCTAATTGTTTCCTTTGAACACTAAATGAGCGGCGTGATGAAGGAAGTATATCAAGTAGAAATCAAGTAGCCTCAAATGAATTCCAAATTCTTGAAATATAATAACGAGAAAGGGTGACTGTTGGGTAATATCTTGGTTGATAATTAACATTCTCTAGTTCAACAAAACATCCTTGAATCCCATTTATTTCTATTGCCACCAACATCAATCTAGTAGAACAAGGGTCAAAACATAGTGTTGATGATATAAAATAAGTTTGGGTTGGAGAGCCATGTTGAATATATGGAGGGTTGAAATGCCAAATGGAATAGAAGTGGGCAGATGTTGGATTTATCTTCAATGTTTATGTAATAAAATTTTGTTGTGAGGGATATAACACAAAGTAAAGGTGAGAGGACTGGAGTGCGGTTGAACAACAAATGAAGCACATAGACATTGAGAAGAATACATTGGAGTGAGAAGCTTCCCCTTTGTTGATAATGATTATGTCTACAAAGTTCATCAAATACATGGATGAGGGTTGCATGCTAAGTGTTGTGGGGGAGGGAAAGTAATTAGCACCCTTGGGTGGCTCTAATGCAAATGGTTAGACATAATCCACATTAGATGTGAGTGTGGATCCAACACAATATCACTAATTTACGATTCCATTGATTATTCTCCAAAGATGGGCTAGGTGTCTAATAGTCCCAAGGGTTAGTTTAAGTAGCCATGAGTAAGGTGTGAGATCTCTCTCCCCATTTTGGTGAGGTCACAAGTTTAATTCTCTTGGTCCTTTAAGTGCAAGATGCTTGGAACTTGGGCATTGATGGTCTATCTAAGTTACCATCCATCAAAGGTGGTGAAATCTATGGAATTTCTACCTGCATATATGTATGTAAAAGAAGGCCACACATAAGGTGGGTGCTCTCCTTGTGCTTTGACCTTATTGACACAAGCATTTATATCGCACAAGGCCTACCTTGCTTTGTTGGAAGACTATTGTTGAAGGAGAAACATAGAAACTTGGTGGAGAAGAAGCAAAGGTCCTTGTCATTGGAGGGTTGTATTTTGATCACATGAAGGACAATCAATGCTTGTGGTAGTAAATGGCATTAGGATGCAATGTCAAAGGTATCATTTGTATTAGAGTTCGATGGCTTTTTGTTGAGAGAAGGGATTTATGCAATAGTGTAGGCATGACATAAACACAACCAAATCACTTAATTGTGAAAACTCTAAGATGTTATGTAATACACACCCTTTATAAACAAGAAAAAAATAATTATTATCCTGAACATAAATATATTATTATTCTAATTAGATTTTGATTAAATCCTTAAATTTATCCACACATATTACTAATTACACCAGACACATTTGTTTTTGTAGCTAGCTAGAGCCTAGGTCAGGGCCAACATGCTTATTGGTTGGAAGAAGACCGATCTACCCACAATGGTATGTTTATCACCAAGATTGTGTGAGGCTTTGGTCAAGCTTGGATTCCCCTTGGGAAGTTTAATTCCCCCAAAGTCATTTCCACTCCTCAACCCCTCCCCATGAGGTTTGACCCTGTGACAGGTATTAAACCCCACATAAACAAGATTGTGCAAGGCTTTGGTCAAGCATGGATGCCCCTTGGGAAGTTTAATTCCCCCAAAGTGTTTTCCACTCCTTAGCCCCTTGCCATGAGGTTGACCCAGGGATTAAACCCCACATAAACTAATTGGTCTACGCCTTATGAATACACTACACATTTTAAAATAAAATAAAATAAATTATCATCTATGTCTAGAAGAAATTATTCCTCAAAAAAATTAAAAAAATAAAGATAAAAATTATTTTCCGCTTAGCACTGAATTAGAAAAAATATAGTTATACTCCTCCCTATTTACAACATGTCACAACCGTTACCTAACCAAGTGTTACCTCCACGCACAATCTCTAATGGTGGAAAACAAAGCGGTTTCATGTTTAAAACCTGACTTTTCTATCAGACCATTGATTTAGAGTGCATTAAGAAAAAGAAAACATTTTTAATAGTCTAATGGAGTAAACAATTTTAGTAGTCTAATAGAGTTGTTGGTTCGACCGGTTACCCACAACTAGCTTTTGAAATCAAACGGTGATCCCATCTCCCATATCTACCGGTGCTTCACTCAATACATGACCCAAGCATAAAAACAATTTTAGTAGCCTATCATAGTTTTGTGTTTGGCTCGTTACCCACAACTAGCTTCTAAAATCAAACCCTGATACCATCTCCCATATCTACAGTTGCTTCACTTAATACATGACCCAAGAATAAGGCTTCTATGTATGTCTGCATCTACCTATTTGGACTTGTATTTACGAGAATGAGAGCGTGCTTTAGGAGTCAGGGTTTAATTTTTCTTATCTACATGCAGGGAAAAGACAAAATTACTGATCTTCTACGATCCATAAGTGTTGGAAAATGACCCAATCATAGGGCTTTTATGTATGTCTGCATCTACCTATTTGGACTTGTATTCACGAGAATGCGAGCGTGCTTTTGGAGTCAGAGTTTAATTTTTCTTATCTACATGCAGGAACAAGACAAAATTACTGATCTTCTGCGATCTGGAAGTATTGGAAAATGAGGAGCCAAATAGAAAATCTGTGTGAAATGTTAATTCTATTTCAAAAATTCAGAAGACAATTCCAAATTTTTGGGATTCGGAGATCCCCCTCCCTCTTTCAACGAAATACCATGGGCGCCTGAAGAATCAAACCTTGGACATTCCTGTTTTTGTGCTGGCTCGAAGCCACTAGACCTTCTTATTTTGAGTTTTTAACATAAAATTACTGCATACGTTTTGCTTTCTGGCATGCGACGAACCTCTGCACTGCACTGCTTCCAAGGATCTAAGCCCCTGTTTGAAGAGGGGAAGGAAGGATTTTGGAATTTGTCAATAAAAGAACGAATTCAAGGTCCAAGCACCAGTTTGAAGAGGGGAAGGAAAGGTTCTGGTACTTGTCAATTAGAATACATGTGCGGAGAACGGGGCTCTTTGCCCTTGAAAATGTTGATGATATAAAATGAATGATATCGATGGCCTGTGTTTATTCTTGGAAAATGAGAATACATGTAGGGAAGAATGGGGCTTTTGGCACTAAAAAATGGTGATGGCAGAAATGAAATAAAATGACCAGCATGTGCTTACTCCTGGAATTTGCAAGGGTCGTATCCCCAGATAAATTTTATTAATAAATCTTGAATTTCCGTTAGTCGACTTACGGATTTCGTTTCTAAATGTGACAGAGGTTGTTTATTTGCTTTGCTTCCATGAGCACGATGCACTTTGTTTTGTGGCATATAGGTCACAACGCGATCTCAAAAGATCTTTTTACTATGAATCAAATTAAAAAAATGTTGAGCCATTTTGTTCGCAAAAATCGTTACTAGCAATGGTTCCATTATCCACAAAATTTTAATATAATTACCTTATCATTGAGTCCCTATTTTCACTGGAGTTTGAAATATTTGCCCCCACTAGGCATGAAGTTTTTTTTGTGTGTTTCTTCTTCTAATATAAGATTACCAACAGGCCATTTAAGTTGCATCTAGGATCCGTTTCAATGGATGTAACCAACCATCTTAGATTTATTCAGAGCCTCAGATGAACCCATTTTTGTTTGGCTAACCTTCGCTTCAAAATCTAAGATACCTGTTACTGACAGCAATCTAAGTGTATTGGAAACATACAAAACCTTCGCGGGGTTTCTACCAAAAGAGGCTCCTCACCAACAATCGCCATTGCTGGTTTCATTTTGATACAAATGGAGAGATTCTATAGTACAGTTGGTGAACAAGATTTCTTTATATGTATACGGGTTTATGCAGCCCGTTAAAATGTAGGTCAGTTTGATCCCAATATTAGTTGTATCTCTCTCCAAAGCTTTAGAAAGCACGTCCAAGCACAAAGCAATCAATCTTGTCATTTCCACGATTTCTCTTCGATGGATATTTTTAGGCCCAATCACCAGCTAACCATCAAGTTCTTCAGTGTTCTCATCAATTTTTGCCACTATAGGTGAGATGGACATCGTATGTCGTGAGATCCTTGTGCTATCTTTTATATTGCCTTTAATGCATTTTGACATTTTTTTTCTTCATACTCAGGGAAAAAATTAGTTGAGTTGGAATGAGAATTAACTCTGATTTGTAGGCTGAAGTGTGGAATCTCTAAGAGAATATTAGAGAGTATAATAATAAGGTATGATCTTGGAATTTATGGGCTCTTTTCTTTTTGGAGTATTACTTGTGTAGAAATTGGAAAATCTAACTTGGATTCAATTTCAAGCTCATTTTATTTTTGAAACCTTTAAATCTATCATCCTTTGTTTAAATGTTATCACCCAATAATTATGAGCTTTTGAGGTTTTGGGTCGTTACCTTGACTGTATTGTATCATTTTTTCTGCTAGACTTGCCATGGCTTGAAATACCTCTCACTTATACTAGGAAGCAATCAAGTAGATATTGCTCCTTGCCTTGCAGTTCTTAGTGTTTTCAAAACAAGATATGTTTGCACAAGTTGAATAGTTAAATACCTTAAGGCAAATGTATCACTGTCTATCTAGAAATTTCTCACATTTTTTCTTCAAAATCTTGTATTTTCTTTAAGCAAGCGTGGGAAGACCTTCGTTGTTATACTTGCACATAGTTACCACTACAATGACCCTAAAAAAGAGTCAACGAAGCATTTTTAAAGTAACTGCTAATCTTAATGAAGGTTTTTGCTAACATCCCATATTCATTCTTCTCAATTAAAACACTATGGACATCACATTTTATCAAACTTTAAGAGGTTCAGGCTTTCAATATATATATGAAATGATTGTCAATGCCACAAGTTTAACTACCTAACTTTTAAGCTACGAATTTGCCTTCCTTATTACTCGTGGCTTTTGTTAAACAATCACCTTGTAGCCAACAATACATCATTGAAGAGAGCAACTAACTAGTCTATTTAGAGTAGAGGGGATCAACATCCATATTTGGAGTGCAACCATTTTTATGAATTCCCTCATTTCCAACTAGCTTACTATCATTTGTTCTAGTTCAATGAGTTTATTAAGGAAATCTAGTTCAATGAGTTTATTAATGCAAGAAGTCTATTTTATTTGCAACCACTATTCACAGTTTTGTACCTTGAACATACAACCTAGCATAAATTAGACTACATGCAAGTTTTTGCAAGTTTATAGGTTGAATATCTACTTAAGATTCATTTCTCAATATAATCTGCATTACCAGCATGAATGGAGCACATAAAATATATTGGTAAAACAACTTGGTGAAGATGATTCAAGGACTTTAGACTTGGAAAACTGGATCAAGACTTTTTCAGTTTTGTGATTCATTGACTGTTGAATGTTCATTAATCCTACACTTTCCTCTCAAAAGAGGCCCCAAAAACATTCCATACATATTAGATTTAGAAACAATTCATTAAAATAAATCCAAAGCTTAAAGACTAAAGTAAAAAGCTGGTTTCCATAGAAACGCGGGACAAGGTTCGAGAAATGTAACTACTTATGAATTGTTTAGTCCCCAACAATTGTTGAACAAAATTCTGAGAAAAATAATTAAGCGTAGGTTGGTTCTCATTGGCTTAGAGGGCATAATTCTCTAAGAAATCTCTAGGATTCGTTACAGAGATTTTACAAGGGTAAAATCTCATCAAGAATGGCACACAAGTTCATTAAAAGAGGCACATTCTCTTGGATGTATTGAGTGTTGTTACTAGGAATAAATTATGGGTCGAGTTGACCCTCTAAGAAAGGTGTATTAGTCAAGTTTTAGAGGGTGAATCTCTATGTGTTGTTTATTGAGTGTTAACAAGGTGTATACCTGCTATATGGGTCGAGTTGCTATGGCAGAAGGGCATTCTTACAGGTTGTAGTTGTCCCTAATTAATAATAGATAGTTAGAGGGCCTTCATTAGCATAAAAAAGGGATCACTTTGAAGAAAAGATATGGTTGCACCAACTGGTATCATTAATATTTCATGAGATAAGGGCGAAAGCAGATTTTTTAGGGCCATCGAAGTCTGAAATATAGTGGAAATCAGCCCATACTTCTCATTAGTTGCAAAGAAAACTAAGTTACCTATTATGGGAGGTACATACTTGTGTTTGAGAGATGGAAAGTGGTAGAGAATAGAGGAACACAACTTTAGTTTAAGTTTGGGTGTGATTTGGACCAATAATAGTAATCTAAAATAGCCATATTTCCAGATCCATACAAACAAAAAGAGGACAACTTGTAATGCATTGGTTTATAACAAAGACTTGGCCATTATCTTTGCACAAATTGTTGTTGTGTTGGTGTATTATTATTAGTTTTAATTTATCTTGTATTTGCAATGCCATACCAAAATATAAGTTGACACCCACAATAGAAAAAGAGAGAAAATAGTCAAATTGTTTGATGAAATGCGAAAACCAACAATTTTGCGAAAATAGTGAGAAATTTCCAAGCATAGGAGGGGTAAGGGGTTGGTGCACTATAACAATCTAAGTTCCTAAAGTATTTTAGAGTGCTGGATCCATTTATGCATTGAAAAATGCATTTCAAACAATGAAAATCGCAATCTTGATCAAAATTCTATAGTCCAATTCCAACGAAAAAAGTAAAAATGTAGAGCAATTAGACTTCACCATTATTAAGCCATCCACTAGTGTCCATACATTTGGTCTATGCCACCAGAATGGCATGTCAAAAAGGGATGGGTGAAGTGAAAGCATTGGGTGACATTCGCAAAGTACTTACATCTCAAACTTGGCATATAAACTGCAGGAACTCTATTTTCTGGTGCATATTGCCACCAAATAAGTGTGTTTCTCAAAATAATTTATAAAATGGAAACATTGAGTTCTAGATATTGTCGACACTTATGTATCATAAGAGATAGCGCTTTGTTACAAATTCTATGAAAGTCTTAATACCAAGGGAGAGAAAATATTTCAAAGTGACAGGTTCAAATTGAGGGATGATATGGAAGGTTCGTTGCTGATTGTCAAGGTCATGTGTTTATTGCAAGCGACAAAGTAAAGGGATTGATTGCTATGTTTTTCTAGTGGATGCATTAGATTTTGGTGCTAGTTGAATGGTTGGTTTCCCCTTGCTTTGGCATTTGTGAAGCCAACTCTATTGTCTTAGGTTTTTAAGATAGTTGGATTCCCCAACCATTTTTCTTATGTCCTTTGATGAATCTATATTAACGATGTGGTCTATGAATCTGAATGTTCTTTGCGGGCCTTGTTAATCTAGATATCAAGAGGGGGTGTGGCATATAGTAAGGGTATGGACTTTTTATATATATTTCATCATTATTTTTTAGTGTAAACCTCCGTGGTTGTTCTATTGAATTGAGTGACAGATTGGGCATTTGACTATTAGGGTGGAGATCCTTGACCAATATTTTATATGATGGCCACAACATTGGAGAAGGTTTCTGTTGTGCCAGTTTTAGCAAGGGCTATAATTGGATAATGTTGATTCTTTCTCAGATAATATCTTCTGTATCAGATCCGTCGTATGTACAGTGGGTAGGATAGCTTGCTAATGGTTTGGGTCTTCCATTGATTAATAATACTTTATGGAATAGTGTCTCTTATTCATTCTCTTTCCATTGTGAATATCTTAGTCTACTTTATTGATCCTATTAAGCTTAGAGTTGACTTTCTCACGTGCTTGTTTTCCTTTGTTTTAGATATTGTCTCTGTTGAGCTTATATTATCCATTTTTAAACTGCAAAATCTGTATGTGATTGTGAAATTCAAAAACACCAATTACTTTGAAAATCTACTTGGTTCTGCTGCAAACAAGTATGGTCTAATCCTTTGGGACAAACTCGGTTAAATGTGGTTAAAATTTCAAATTTTTGGTGAGTTTGACCAAATTACTAGCCCACTTTGACCGACTTTGACTTGTTTGATCATTATGATAGATTTTGGCATACATTTATGCAATGAAAAGTAAATTTGAGTTTGTTATTTGCAGAGTTTTATGTTGAGTTTTTGAAGCTTGTACCTAGTCTAAGTTATACTCTCGTTGTGCACTTTTGGCAAATTTTATCTAAGTCTAGGTCATGTTATTAATCTTTGGCTTTGCTGAGTTGTTCCAGAGTCTGAGTCACGACTTTGTTTTCAATTTACATGAGTGCAGACTGGCCACCATAAGTTTTAGACATTGGCTTGGGCTTGGATTTATCGCCATTATGATTCCTTTTCAGTACTTGCCTACTATTGTCAGCTCTTGATTAAACCATTTTCTATTGTTTTAATGCAGTTAGATAGTGTTGGGAATGTTGTTTTTCTAGTATCTATTCAGTTTCATCATCTTATAGTATCAGTTCATCTGTTGCTGGATGATTGCTCTTTGAAACTTTTGTTGGTGTTCGTTCAGTTGTGGTTGACCTAATTTGTAGATATAGACCAGACTTGTGTAGTTTGTTTGCCAAGAATAAGGATGATCTACTATAATATTATGTTCTATGATGTATCAAACTAAGGGTGGTTGTTGAACCCATTGTCTAGTGAGGATGGATTTAGATGGCTAGCCTATAGTGACCATATTTGTAAAATCTCTTGAGGGTAGCTATTATAGAATTTGCATTCACTTTATGAGTGACCATTTTTGAATTTCTAGTGAGAAATTTTCAAATTACAGGTTTTGTTTAGAGAAAAAGCATGGTCTGTTTAGAGAAAAACATAGGGAGTATTTTTTGAGTTTACATGTTGAAAATTTATAAACATGTTCTGAATTCAATGACGTTCAATCAAGCCTCATAAAGTTCAATAAGTCCCCTTCTAGCTAGCTAGACATTCCTATTTGAAGAAGATTTAATGGTCTTCTAATTTTTCACAATGCATCTTTCTTGGTAATATTATGATAAAATTGATGAAAAATTCAAAGTCATGCTAAAGAACCATTGGGAAAATCTTAGTGATCTCTACAATTTTTTTGGTTTAATCAATGCATGGATTTCCACAAGCTCTTATCTCTTTTTCTATTGCTGATATCATGTCCATAGGAGTTTCTTAGGCAATTCCATTATGTAGTTACAGTGGATGTACTATTTTAGTCCAATTGATCTACTTTTGTGGTCTTTTGCTGGACATTAATAAAGTTTTTTTTTTTTTTTTTTTTTTTTTTTTTTTTTTTTTTTTTTTTTTTTTCACTTACTGGTTCACGGATACCTTGGTCAATGGGTAGCCGCTACGTCCAGGGTTTTAAACATCTGAGTGGACGCCACCCGAAGGGCATCAACACCCCTCGGCCTATTTACTGACCTAACCCCAAGAACTTTTGGGATTCGACCCTGTGACCTCCCATTGGCGAGGCACTTGATTTGACCGATTGAGCTAACTCTTGGGGCTGGACATTAATAAAGTTATCTTATCTTAGATTCGATATTTTAAGTGTGGAATTAGAATATACATCTTTCTGCTTTTTCAAGCTTCAAATGTAAGTCTTTAAAACTGTCATACATCTAGCAGCTAGCCCTGATTCTATTCCATGACTATTTATAAACAGTTTGCCTAGTCTACCTAAAGGAAGCCTTCATAAAAAGAGACTTTTCTTTCTACATTCATCCAAAAGGATACAACAAGTAATACATTAGATAAAGAAATATACTTGAAACAAATGGTCGAGGTTTCGAACCCTACATTAGAACAACAAGCTTTCAGAAGCTAATAATTATATCCCTCCCCCAAACTCTTGTTCATTAAGGGACCCTTCCTGTAGTAACAAAGCTTTTTTTGATAATTGATAAGCCATAACATTAAAACATTTAGAGATATGTGCAAAAGATAGAACATCAAATCTCCTCTTAACCTCCAAGAACTAATTTATGATAGGTCAAGTAACATATTATTTGTTGTGCACTTATTATTAGACCAATCGACCATCAACTTCGAGTCTCAAAACACTTGTAACTTTTTCATACCCTATATGTTTTTGTTTTCTAGAGTAGCCACATAGCATAACTTTTTGTTTGGTTGTTTGTGCCAAGTCCTACTACTAACTTTAGTTTGAAATGGTGATGTTGATCTACAAATAGAATGACACCAACCCACAGAAACCTGGAACTCTCTGATAGGCTCCATCAAAAACACCTAAGCCTGGTCATGGCTATATTTCTGTTTCATTTAGAATTCTAGTTGGTTACTTTTTTGAGGAAGATCGATTTCCGCTACAAGCATACCTAATCTTATGGGCAACTTGTGCTAGTATCAACTGTAGATCTTGGAATATCATTATGTTTCTAGATAATTAAATACCCCAAATCACAAAATATTGTAATGCCCTGAATTTTTTTACAGATTTATCTATAATCCAAGGATAAAAACATTCAGTAAGAGTCCACTGCTCCCATTTATTTCTCCCACGACAACACCTCTAGAATCATGCTTTGATCAATGAACCAATCCTAAAAGGCAACAATGGTATGGTTTCTCAATGGGAGAATTGAAAGTCAATTGAAGATCCAGCCTAAGACCTCAGATGACTACTTCATGCATCCTTTCATAATCTAATATATGATTAATTGCTCCTGGAAATACTATTGAATGAAGGTGAAAACCCCCACCCCCATTATATATTGGCACCGAGCTATCATGTTGATTTGATCTGGGACCAACCAGTCACTTGTCAAATTTCTTATCAATCCCAACGTCTCTATGCCCATCTGGACTGGCATTATACTCTATTCATGCTTCTCAATAAATAATATATGACAGGCTATCCATATGTGAGCTTAAAAACAAGAAAGAAACAAGTCATCCATGGATTCCTCACTTGTCTTACACAAAAGACACCTTCCAAGACCCCCTTATCCCAAGTTAAATTTTTGTTGTCTAAAGCTAACCAATGAAAGATTTTAGTTTTAAGAGGAATTTCTAACTTTCAAACTAAGTGCCACCATGGGGATCTTTCCCTCATCATTTCTTCTTCCATATTTACTTTGTATTCCACTTTGGCAATATATTCATCAGGTCCCTCATTTTTTTACCACTTAAATTAGCTCATCTTGTTTAGAAAGTTTAATCATTAATGGCACTAGAATTTAAGCATGGTTTCTTGCCTCAGTTATTACCCCTTACCAATTCAAATCCCATGCTAAATTCAAGCCATGAGATCAAACATTCCTACCATCATTTGTTGCCACATTTTCCCTCGAATAAGTCCCTAAGAGATGGATATCTCTTATTAGCTTACATAGTTTGAAATTACCTTTACAACCAATCTAAGGGTCTTCCCCTATTCTTACCTTGTTCCTTTGAATCCTCCATGTTGTCCATTTTCCAATTAATGGGAGTTCTTTCACCAAATCTTTCCAAACAATAGAATTTCCATTAAAATTTTCCCTTTCTTCTGTAAACTAATCTTCTGTAGAAATCATTCTCCAATGTTTGGTTTTCATAATTTTTTTCTCCTATAGACCTTCATTGTACACTAACGTCTACAGACTTTTAGCAGCTAGAGCTAGATTGAAGATATTTATGTTTTTTTATGCCCCACCCTCCAGCTTCTTTAAAATTTACCACCTGACTCCATTTAACTAAATAAATTCCTTTAATTTTCCTTATGTTTTCAAATTTTTTTTAATATATATATATATATATCTATATATATATATATGTATATATTATATATATATATATTATATATAAATATAATATATATATATATATTATATATATATATATATATTTTTATAATTATATATTATATATATATATGTATATATTTTTATATATATATATATATTATTATATATATATATATATATATATATATATATATATATATATATATATATATATATATATATATATATATATATATATTATATATATATATATATATATTATATATATATATATATATTATATATATATATATATATGATTGTGTTTTATGATGCCTTGGATATGGACAATGGATATCCAATTGCACAGGAATAATTTACAGCACAGCCTTGACCAATGCTAAATTCCCTCCCCTAGAGAACCATCAATTGCACCATAATGAGATTCGAGCTTCAATTTTGCTCTACAACCAAGTTCAATCATAATAAATATAATCAGCAGGATTTAAGATCCCAATTATATGTTTCCTTGATCTAATTCCATAAAATTCATAGGAAACGGATTAATTATTCAGGATTTTTCTTCCTTGGCCAAAGCATTGAACAACATTGTAGAATTCCTCATAGTGATTTCCATACCTATAGTTTTGCAGTAAATATGCGTTATACATTTTAACTCCCTTAGTGATTCTTGCCCAAATGTGATGATATGGTCAACAAACAATAGATGAGAATATTCAGAGTCAGAAATTTTTACTCCTTTCACTATCCCTCTTCTCCTTACATCCGTGATCAACATACACCTTCAACCACTAATAGAAAAATAAATGGTGATAGAGAGCACCCTTGAAACAAACCTCAATATGCATTAAAGAAACTTTTGGGGGACTCGTTGATTAGAACTGTAAAAGGAACTGAGGTAAGGTATCCCATTAACCATTCTACAATCTGCAAGTTTATTCCTAGCTGAATTAGCAACAGTCTAAGAAAGAGCCAATTCATTTTGTCTTATGCTTTTGCAAGTTCTACATCATTTCTACAACAGGAATCTTGTGAGTTTTAATTGTATGTATTATTCAATATATTGTTCCCACAACAACATAGATTTGCCTATTATAAAGGAGCATAAATTCTTCTTTAGAAATTCAACTGTCCATCCATTGGGTATACGATTTTTAGTTTTTTGGAGTTTAAAACTGATTTTATCTCCTCTTTGGATACCTCTGCCTCCAAGTCTATGTTCATTTCATCACTGATAATGCTGGGAAATAGCCTGATAATTTTCATGATTTCACAAATATTTGCTTCCATTAGACTTTTAAAATGTTTCTTTCTCACTTTAGTTATCTCCTTAAAAGACTTATTAACCCTAGAGCTATCTGGCTTATTGTTTTCCCAAATAACATTAATGTTTCTTGTATGACTTGCGTACTTGTGAAAAAATTTAGTATTCCTGTCACTTTTAGAGAACAAGATGGTTCTCCTTTTTAGCTTAGTTTCTTTTTCCTCTTTGGCAAGGTGTTTTGTTTTCCCTTCTAGCTCTTTGAGAGGATTGATTTCATCTTTCAAAAACACCCCTACTTTATTATTATCAGATTTTTTTAATTCATTTTTCAACATCCTTTACATATTTTTTAACAAAGCTTTGAGCTCAATCTGCAACTTCACCTTTTACCTTTTCATATTGTCTATGAATTGCTTCATGTCTCTGTCCTCATTGTTACTATCATAATGTCTTCAATTATTGATGACCACAACCTTGGAATCCTTTTTATTTAGCTAGTAAGTGATTAAACTTATAGGGGGTTGGAGGCTTCTTCCACTCTGATTCAATTTCTAGCAATATAGGGTGAGATTCCCTAAACAATTTATGATATCACTATCTGAATCTAACAACGACTGCGTAACAACAAAGGATTTATCTAGTCTTTTTGAAATTCCACTTCTGGCTTTTTACTTATTTCTCCGGGTAGGTGCTTATTTAATTGGTTCTACATCAATCAACTTTTGAACTTCAAAGAAATGACTGAAAAATCATTTAGAAATGGGGTTTTTCTTACTGCAAGGGCCCCACTGATTGTCAACCGTGCCCTTTCCCTCCTCTTTTTTTGAAACCATGACTTTGCTTTAGAGTTATTAGAGTTTCTTCCAATGGAGACTTGGTGGTGATCCTGATCAAGTGCTAAACCCCCTTCCAGACCCCAAAATCACCCACAACATTCTTTCTTTGATCTTGGATGGTAAGATGACTTGAACATCTCATCACCTTTACTTTGTGAGGCCTCTTTAACTGGCTGACCACCCAAACAGGACAAAGAACGAATCCCTACATCATCTGATGAAGCTTTCAAATACTAGATTGCATGTTCTAAAGAATGGATAACTAGCATGAAGAGAATGCCACAATTTCCTGAAGCAAAAGATGGACCCAAATTCCAGTGGGGGGCCTTAAAGTCCCCTAAACCTTCCTTAACGTTACAAACAATTTTGGAACACCCAATAATGGAAAGAGATTCTTTTAGTACTGTTTGATAGCATGAGGAATTGATAAAAGGGGACCTACCTTGAAAATTCACAAGAAAATCATGTGTTCCTTCAACCACTTTAGGACCACATACCTTAGACTAGCACTTATCACCTTCCAAAGCTGGAAGTTGGAACAACATCTAAATCAATAGTCTTGAGATTTTCCTGCCCTTTTTCTTCTACCTTGTCCATACTTCAAACTAGCCTCCAAATTAGAATCGGTAGACACCACCATTCAAACTTTTTTCTCTCTCTGTAATCTTCCCACAAAATTGTATGAGAGCCAACCCAATGAAATGGGACTTTTCACTGTTCAGAAGTCCAACTTATAGTTTAAAATCCATTTTCCTTGGGAAATTTCAGTACCTGCAGGAAATCTCAGTATTTTCATGAATATTAGTTGCTGCCAACATTTTTACCACTCGTCTATCTTTGAAACTGAAAATTTTCGCCAAGGAGATAAAATTGACCTATAGCATTACTGACCCTTCCAAAATGTTTGAATTCCTCCACAGCTATAAAGGGAGCTTGAATCTATTGCAAATATGTTTGTTCCTCCCTTGGGTCAAAACCTAGTTTCCACTTTTTAGGCACAACCTAGAGCATCCCCGCCCATATCCATTCTTGCTTGAGAAGTAGGTTATCATCCTCCTAGCTTTTCACCATAAAACAAATCCAGCCCTGGACTAAAATATTTAATGCATGTTGAGTTTTGTAGCTCGGAAGGTACTTCTAGTCTTGTGTCTTGACTAGAAAGACCTTGATTTGCCTTGTTATGACATTGAAAAATGATGAGCCATGCCTGTTATAATGGGTTTTCAGACATTTCTCAGAACAACCCTTGCAATGTTTTCCATCTGCCATGCTGAGAAAATGCAACTGAGAAGAATGCAACTTAAAGCAAATTTCCAAACCTGAAATTTGCACAAGAATATTCACCCTACTTTTCGATGTATGCAAAGCCAAAATGAAAATCAGGCAAACCCTCCAGAGATGCTCTCACCATTAATAATGTCCAATTACATGTAGCAGGGAAACCGCCAACAACAGTGGGCATTAACTCTCACGAAGGGGATCGAATAGTTCTTTGTTCCCATCAACTCAACACTATAACTCGACCAATAAATGAGTCACATATGGAGGCGAGAGGTATCTAAGAGTTCATCCCTACATATTTTTTCTTATCGTGTCTCTATTTTTTTGAATTATATTCCCCTTCTTATAGTTAGAGATTTACTTATAGAAAGTTATTTGTTCATGTTTTAGCCTTTCAATTTACCACATGATATTTGATGGTGAAGGCACTACGATATAACATTGCTATAAATATTTGAACATAAAATCTACAAAAATGTAAATGAAACCAGATGATATGAAAGGGAAAAAATTAAGAAAGTAGGTGCCAAACTATGTACAGACTGTGTGGTTAAATTATAACAATAATAGCTCAATTACTCAATCCAAAACGAATTCCCTGTCTCCATGTGACTTCAAAATGTATGTACAATAGCATCACATTCTCAGCATGTCACTTTGGAACAAACCAATTGAGCTCCTTACAGTCAAATAAATTGCTATGGCACATGGTACTTTTATAAATAGATTTCGCAGAGTGGGAATTGTCAATGTAACAGAGTGTCAAAAGAAGAATATCTCAAGTAAAAAATGAAGTAAAGATATCTGAAATCCAAAAGGATAAGTCACAAAATTTTGAAAGTTATTAATGTTAAGCAACAAATTGGTAGAGGTCACTGAAGTTGAAGTCTTTATAGGTGGATTAAAGGACACTATTAAAGGTATGTCATTGACACAAGGCTAGTTGTCCAAATCCACATAAATCTTTTTTCAAACTATGCATCTAATCCCTGAGATCAAATTAATGTTAATCTACTCCTTGTCAAGCGTGAGCCTGAGTTTACTTGCAAAGGTTTTTGTCCTTGTTTAATTTGTTACAAGTTGATGTGTATTTTTATGTAGAAATACTCCTTCTCTGATGATTTCATCCTTCTGACAGATGATTATTACGGTTAGTATGCCTTCAGCAGAAAGGTTTGTTTACTAGTTGGTTGATGATTTAATTCTTCATAAATAGATGATTATTATTCTTAATATGCCTTTAGTATAAAGGTTTGTTTACTAGTTGCTTGATGATTTATTTTTTTGGGAATAAATGATTATTATGCTTAATATGCCTTCAACGAAAAGGTTTCTTGAAGTTGCTGACTCTTGTGCTCTAAATTATTTTGAAATTTCTTACAAAGTTGTGGTTTATACAAGTTGTTTCAAGAATTTATGGGCGTCTAATTGGTTGATTGTGGTCCTGCATGGAATGTTTGGTATTGTTTCTTACAGATGTTGTGGAAATATTGCGCAGTCAAAGGAAAATGGATTCTTTATGGTTTGTCTTTGCATTTGGATTTGTAGAAAAAATTCCACTTGTGCCTTTGTTGAAGGCATATCTCGAGCATCAAAGGAAATCATAAGAAGAAATAGCAAAAACAGGAAGAGATCATGTTGGATCACTGATATGTTTATTCTTATTGGTGTGGTTCATGCTCCCTTGTTAGTATAAACTATTAAATATTAACTTGTCTTTAGACATATTCTCTGAACACTTCCATGTCTTATTGCAGAATTCAACAACCTCAAAAGAAATTCATTCATTGAACAATGTAATAAAGTGCATTGAAGTGCTTCACATCTATAAAATTTACCAGAGCTGTTATTGAGTCTTTGGATGTGGTTATCTTTTCAAAACACACATGTACAAGAAGAAGAGAAATAATATGCCCTACTAATTTCAAGTTATCTTCTTGCGAATAGGGTGTTCCCTTCCATAAACCTGACAACTCGCTCTGCTTCTTTCTAGTGAACAAGTTTGGGACTTTTCATGAATTGTGAGACAATTCCAACCCCATAACTATTAGATTCTTATTTAAAGTTATACCCACTAGATTAGAACCTACACAAGGAGAATTCCATTCCCATTTCAAAAGAACTTGCAATCGAATTATACCATGCTATTTAATATTTTATGTATTTCTTCGCATCCTTGGCCTGTGACATAAAGACGCAACAGGGTGCCTTGCATTTTCTATACTAACACTCCTAAACAATAATAAAGTATGCCCAAATCTGTCATTTCAAATTATCTATGTAGCTCACCTTTTGGTTTTTCAATTATCAAAGTTGTTACCTATATTGATGATATTATCTATAACTGAGGCCATAATGACAATATCTATTAGAGTTTATCTGTGTTGCACTAAAGGTGGTTTTTCTTAAGCAACACTACAATACATTGCAATTTCCATTCAGCGGAGAAGTGTACCCAGTAGCAGCCTTGGTCTGTGTGCAAATGGGTTGAATTCACAATAGACTTTATCTGTTGTTTTGAAGGTATTTCTCCTTCAATAGTACTTCATCTTAGCAGATCCTTTCAATCTACACCTTCATCAGATGCATACAGCCTTGGGGTACATGCTATAGGTTCCAGTAATGCTGTGAGGGTATAACAACGATGAAAGAAGTGCATCTATTTTAGCACCTTATGGTTTTTGTATGCAAGCATGCCTGTCTAGTGTTTCCCAAACTTATATAGAGCCATATTTAGTATAATTTTATAGTTTGACTTAGATGCTCACTTTTCTTAATTTAGGTGTTTTTCTTAGTACTATTTTATGCACAAATTTATCTTCAAGAAAAGTGCACAATGGAGAAGAGTTCTATATTTTGAGCAAGGGACAATCTTCTAGGTAGGAGGTACTCTATTTTAGGGTGCTTCTGTCATTCATGTTAGGTGCTTTATCCTAGAAAGAGTTCCAAGTCCCTACCTCCTTGACAAAATCCTTGCCAGACAAGACACCGGTGGACAGAGTTCCATGTCCCTAAATTTTCCAAAAACCCACTTGAGCCTAGCTATCTAGCCTAAAATCCTTTACATTCCAATCATCTCTTGGCTGTGATTTCATAGAGAGAGCCCTCTATGGTTTGGTAGGGCTATCTACCAAACTAAAATCTTGGTCTGTGGTTACTTCTGTCGATCTCCTCATCAGCCCGGGACATTGTGGAGGATAACAGAGGGCATGACAACTAGGGAGTGCCAATGTGTTCTATTGAATGTAAGGTTCCCAAGTCATGGAAAAATGTAATGCTAGTTGTGAGGTCATGACTACCAAGCTGTGTTAGGGAATGCTAACATGTTCCAGATAGTACAAAGACATGTCAAACAAGCTAAGATGTGCCAAGTGCTAAGGCATGCCAAGATGTACAAGGGTTCTAAGTCCCTGACTCCTCTTCTTCCATATGCTATCCACTTATGACATTTCCTTTGCAATATTTGGTGCATTTTCTAGTTAGAGGTCATTTATAGGTTATAAATGTCTTCAGAGTTTCACTTCTAATTGAGTATTCAACTCAACATATTGATTCTATTATACATAACTATTTTTCCCTCCACCCACTTTTCATAACTTCAATAACCATTAGGTAGGGACCTGTAGCTTCGATGTTGCTTTGCTTGTTTAGTAAAATATTGCCGAGACTTTAAGTTATTGAAAGTTGTAGAATTTACAATTTATGAAGTTTCAAGGCCTAATTTTTAAAAGTATAATTTTTTAAAGGGTGCTAGCTCAATGGAAGAACACTTGCTTTACAAGCAGGAGGTTGGTGGTTCGATTCCATTGTGCCCTGTCATCCATATGGAATGGTGACGATCAATTTTTGGTGACAGAGTCTCTTTTGACCATCACCAATGAGCTTTGGTGACATTTTTTGACCCTAAAAAAAAACATGAAATAGTGACGGTCAACGAATTCCACCATATATATGCATCAATAGTGATGACCCTCAAAGGTCCGTAACCATAAATCATTGTTTTTGATATGAAATGGTGACGGTCGTTGTCTGTCACTATAGTCATTATTCGTGATGGACCTTGAATGTCACCACAACACCTATACTTTTGGCAATGCGGCTTTTGGTGACATTCAACGAACTTCACCATATATATGCACCAATAGTGACAGCCATTAAAGATCCATCATAATAAATCATTTTTGTTCATATGAAATGGTGACGGTCACTATCCGTCATTATAATCAATATTCGTGACGGACCTTGAATGTCACCATAACACCTACACTTTTAGCGACGCCACCTTTGGTGACCAAGGCTATGGTCCATCACCATTGCTCATATGAAATGGTGAAAGTTGCTATCTGTTATTATAAATAATTATTGGTGACGAACTTTGAATTCCATTACAACACCTATACTTTTCGCGACGCCACCTTTGGTGACGTTCATTTTTTGGTGACGGAGGCTATGGTTCGTCACCATTGCTCATATGAAATGGTGATGGTCGCTATCCATCATTATAAATAATTATTGGTGATGGAATTTGTGTGTCACTACAACACCTATACTTTTGGCGACGCCACCTTTGCTGATGTTCAATTTTTGGTGACAAATTCTCTTTTGAATGTCACCAATGAGCTTATGGTGACATTTTTCGCCCCTCACCAATGTCCTTGTTTCTTGTAGTGAATGTTGGAGTATTTATCACTATCAAATGCCCCTTTACTTTTTTTTTGAGACCATGGAACTAAATCCCCTTTATTGATCTGAGGAAACAAAATCCATGCCTTCTCTTTCCTGTGTAGAGGATTTTCCTCCTAACATATGACAATAATGGTGGCTTTTCAACTATTCTAAGGTGCTAGAACAACTGTATTATGGAATATTACCTATGCTCTCTCATGGTTGGTAGTTGAGTACCCACTTCACCACATTTCCAAACATCATCATTATTAATAAATATTTCAACCATGGACAAGAATGGGGCTTCCAATAACACCCATATAAGTAAAAAATCCAATTAAAAGTTATACATTCATATTCATTAATTTATTCATATGCCCAACATTATACATAATACATAACAACATCTAATCCATAATAGAGGCGTATGGTTGCACACCATTAAATCATGGTTAGCATATCAACACTTTCTTGTGTTCATTTTGTTGGGTTGTGTTATATTCTTTCCACGACTAACCTACGTAGTGAACCGGGG
>APFE030762800.1:28096-59720 GCA_000404065.3 Pinus taeda | reverse complement strand
TACCCATAACAACTAACAACTATATTAATTAACCATATTCATATCCATGTGTAAAGGTTCTTTATAAACGGTCCATTCATAAGTCATAAAATCAACAAATTATTCTATTGGAGAGGACTTAGGTAGAATAAAATCACTTCTAGGTTAAAAAAAAAACATGTCCATGAAAGAAAAAGGTTTATTTTGGATAAAATAATTATGGGTATTTTTAAAGGAAAGAGTTGCTTAATAATTAATTTCAACTAATAAAATTATTATATTCATGAAAAACATATCTATCATATAAACATATAAAACCCAACCCAACATGAGGAGGTTAGGGAGCGCGGCAGCTCATACCATGACTCTTTAACGCCAGCGTTGCTATGATAAACCCCGCTCCTTTCAATATAGGACACCTGTTGCAAAAGAGTTCTGCATGTTTATCGTTTCCATACACATTCCTTAGGTTGGCTTTCTGACGGGGATTCTCTCCCCCAAGAGGAGTCTCTTATGCGTAAACCTCTATCCTTGCTTCTATGCGTCTCAGTTCTGGCTTATGACAACCAATGCTCCTAGTCTCGCCCTTCTTTGGACGTGTTGATTCTGCGCCTCTATGATGCTGAGGCGTGCCATCTCGGTCTTCTCTCTGGACGTGCTTCATATTTCACCATTTTTGCACCCCGCTCTCGGCTTGCCTACGTTTTCCAGGTCAATTTCTTCCTGTCAGAACTTATGCCGGTTTTTGTCTCAAGGTTTTTGATTTTGAAGGAAAATTTATCAGCATTGCAGTTAATTTTTGGTAAAATTTTTCAATATGAATTCTGTGTTGAAGCAAAAACTTAGTATAGATGCAATAAGGAAGGATGATCTGACATAGAAGTTAGGTTGATATGGTTTAGGAATTAAGTTTTGGTTTACAAGTTTCTAGTGGAACACTGGTGAATCTCACATGTCTGGGAATCCAATTATAAGTTGGTCATGGATATCGGTGTTAAAGATTCAGAATTACTTTGTTATCACCAAACCATGCACAGATTTCCGCTTTATACTAGGTCCCTGGTGGTGTGTCTGTGAGGTCTTCTGTTGTTGCATAGTATGTCCCGAAGAAGCCTCGTGAAGGTCTCTATTCCGAGGATTTTCTGAGTTGCTCAGGAGCCCTCGTTTCTTGGTCGTCACCTTCCGATTCCTTATGGTTTTTCCGGGCTGGTTTTTCTCCATTGGAAACTGGAATGTGATCAAAGGTACAACTCTTAATTCCCAGCATCTGTCCTGGACATTCTCGGGAAGGGTCAAGCAGTAATATAATATGGATATTAAATTATCCTTGGGACGAGATCTGATCTTATGAATTAAGCTAAGCCGTCATTTTTCAAAATTCTTCCCCCCTGTCAGATCCCAATTAATGATGCGGTCTCCCCTCTTAAAATAGGTGGACAGATGGCCTTCTTATAAACTCTCACCCTTTTGGAAAAAAAGGTCTCCTAATTCCCGAGGTATCCTCTGTCAGTACTGCAGTTAGACGCCTATATTTCTAAACCTTCCTTCTCCGGGTATTTTGTTCAGAAGTCAATTGTACCTTTTGATTGTAATGTCTGAGTCATATCATTCTTGGATTTTTATGGTACCCATGAGGTAAGAGTAGGTGGCTCATTTAAGAATGGATTTACTAGTCGACACATCTGCCATGGAGGCGATGATACAAGCAGCCATCCAAGCAGAATCTGTCCATGAAAATGCCAAGCTGTCAAATGATTGGCAGTCCACTTTGGAGGACATGCTGATCCGCCCATCGGACCCACAGGGTGACTTGGATGGTTTTGACCGACCAAAGGAAATACCTTCTCGAATAACCAACCAAAATGATAAAGATTTTATAGGAAAGGCTTGGGATGAAGGTTTCTCTTAGAAAATCCAAAAACCTGTCAAGACGGTTCCTCCTCCCGCAGCTATTAAAATAGACAGTATCCACCTAGCAGACCGCATAGAAAGTCTCCAGGGAAACGCTTTGGTCGGGTGGTGGCACTTTTCGGAAATGGACGACACTAAGATGAGAAGTTGGTTCGAGTCACAATGGAAACCACTAATAGGATATGTTCCTAATATAGCCAGACTTCTAAAGGAATGGTATTGCTTTCATTTTCTTAATCCCAGTGATCTGGAAATCATTTTGAAGCATCAGTGGGTGTATAAACGATCCTTTCTGGCATTGCATAGATGGTACATGGGATACAACCTATTAAAAAATACCGCGACAAACAATTTGATTTGGGTCAAACTTCCCGGTCTGCCATTAGAATTATGGTCAAAAGAAACTTTAGCTGAGATTGGAAATGCCATAGGGAAATGTGTTTATGTTGATCCATGGTGCTTAGGTGAAAAAGATAAACGAATGGCATGGATCTTGATAGATAAAGCTTACAGAGGAGGTTTTCCGGATCATATTGATATTCTCTGGAAGGAGTTGAAAATTAGGCAAAGACTGGATTTTTGGGGGGTTCCTTTTAGATGCTTAGCATGCCATCATACTGGCCACCTAATAAAGAATTGTACACGGCGTCTCCATAATAACCGAAAACATCATGGATCTCATCAGTTCGCAACAAAATTTGATAGGGTAAATTCTCCATGCCCGGATTCAGAGAAGTTTCCTTACACAAAGAGTCGGTCCTCTTTTGAGTCAGAGGAACTGCAAAAGACTTATTCCGATGATCCTTAGCGCTCTCCTTCGCAGTCTAGAAACCCTATCCCCGTGGAGCCTATATCTCCTTCAATGCCTCCTCTGGAACCTACCTCTGATCATGAAGTCCCCAATTCGCACATATCTCCATCTATGCCCCCTCTATAGCCGGCCTCTGATCATGAGGTCCCCAATCCGCCCTCGATTCCTCATCCTTCTAAAAAAAGCAGTAAAGAGATCCATATTATTCATTCATCATCTCCGTCTCCAATAAAGAACATTACACTGCCCGGGAAAGGTAAGGAAATTATGATAACAGCCACCCCAATTAATTCACCATCATCCTTGCCCTCTAACTCAATAGGCAGTGACTTGGATTTCCTATTGAGCAAGAAGTCGCTGGAACTCAGGGCCCTCACCATACATAAACTAGGCTTTCAAAAGTCTCATCACATAAGTCCAAATTCCACTAGTAACGTCACGGTGAGGAGAAAAAATAATAGAGGCAGTAGGCACTTCAGGGGAAGAGGTGAAGGCGCGGGCAGAGGAATCTGTAATTTATCCCTTATTGATGTTCCTATCGTTGATATGACAGAATAAAGGCCTATTAGAGCAAGCATGGCCGAGAAGCTTCCAAAATGATTTTTATCATATCAATGAACATAAGGGGTTTGGGGGCAGATAATTTTTTTTTTGGCGTTAAAGGATCTTTTCCTCTCAGCAAGCCCCAAGATTATTCTTATCCAGGAAACCATGCATGCCTCTTCTGTCGCAATCTCAGATTTCAGGAAGATGTTTCCTTCCTGCTTCATACATGTTGTAGAAGCTAATGGCCTTTCGGGTGGGTTAGCGGTCCTGTGGGATCTGGATTGGATCAAGGCAAAAACATATAGTTGCCTGGCAGGAATTCTGATCTTGGCTCAAATGAGGGGTCATAAATTTCCTATAAATATCTTGAATGTTTATGCTCCTTACAGGAACAAATTGCCTTTCTGGGAGAAACTTTTTGCTTCTGAAATTTTTGATGTTGAATATTTACTAATTATAGGGGACTTAAATGTCACACTAAATATGGATGAAATATGGGGCATCAACAGGAAAAAGGATCCACTGGCTGAAAAAATAAAAAATGAGCTGCTGAGAAGGAATTTTGTGGACGTCCTCCCTGCTCAAATGCATCCGATGTGGGAAAATGGAAGAATTGAAAAAGCTTATATCGCTAAGAGGCTTGATAGATTTATTCTTCATGCTAGCTTAATTGACAGGATGGGCATGCCATTTTCATTGATTGAGAAGGTTTATATTTCAGATCATAGACCGATTCTGTTAGGATGGAAGGAAAAACGTTTCAGGAAAGGCTACTCTTTCAAATTCAATAGAACATACTTGGAAGATCCAGCGTTTAATGACCTCATTAAAAAAGACTGGAGTGAGATGTTGTCTTCTAATCCATGCCCGCTCTTAATGACATTTATAGACAAAATGGATTATATTCGAAAGGTGGTAAAAGAGTGGCAATTCAAGAAAAGGAAATCTAACAGAAATGATCTTCGAAGAATTCAAAAGGAATTGGATAGAGCATCGGAAGCTACGACTTCTCATCGCTTATCTTTTCAAATGAGATGCCACATTAAGGAGTTACAAAAGAAGAAAACAAAAATTTTTGAACAAGAGGAATTATTCTGGAGGTTGAAGAGTAGGGCGTCATGGCTAAAAGAAGGGGACAATAATACAATTTTTTTCCATAAATTCGCAAACTCAAGGCGGGAAAAGAATTCTATCTAGAAAATAAGTGATGGAAGAGGGGGTTTCCTATACTCTCAACAGGAAATCTCAAAGGAGGCAGTGAGATTCTTTGAAAGGCAGTACAAGAGATCGGAGACCAGCACGTTTCAGGATATTCTGTGGGGCATAGAAGTGTTTTCTCAGATGTTCGATGAGGATATAAATGATCAAATATTCCAACCAGTTTCTGAGAATTGCTGAGAACAATAAAATCTTTTAAAAGGGACAAATGCCCTGGCCCAGACGGTTGGACAATAGAGTTTTTCTTTCACTTTTTTGATATCATCAAAAATGACCTGCTAAGAATGGTGGAAGGATCCAGGATGTCAGGCAGCATCAACCAGAAAACATCCTCCACTAATATAGCACTCATTCCAAAAAAAGGAATTGCATTGTCATTCACGGACTTCCCACTGATCTCTCTGTGTAATATCTCTTACAAAATCATATCAAAAATCATCGCAGAAAGAATCAAAGGAACTTTATGAACATTCTTATCAAAGGACCAACACGCCTTCTTACAGGGGAGGAACATCCTAGACGCAGTGGCAACAACTCAAGAAAGTCTTTTTGCCATCCATGCTAAAAAAAGTGATGCAGTCATCCTCAAAATCGATCTCCGCAAAGCGTATGATTGCATGGATTGGGCATTCATTAGATGTTTTCTTGCAAAGGTTGGATTAAGAGCCAACATGATAAATTGGATCATGGCTTGCGTAGAAAAGGTGAATTATGCAGTCATTGTAAACGGGATCCCATCTTCTTTTTTCTTAGCGTGAAGAGGCCTTCGCTAAGGCTGTCCCCTATCCCTGCTTTTATTCATTTTGGCTATGAATTCGCTCAGCCTCCATATCAACAAGGCTGTCAAGGAAAAAAGGTGTTTCCCGATGAAAATTTGCAGGAACATTTCAATCTCTCATAATCTGTTTGTGGATGATGTTATAATGTTCAAAATTTTATGCAGATTCACATGGCTATGCTTCTATGAAATTCTACAAAATTTCCAAAAGGCAACAGGATTGCAGATAAACAGTTCGAAGTCAATCATTTATCACAATGATATCAACCAGGAAGAGGTGGACTGATTATTTGCTCTTTTCGGAGTTGAGACGCAATCCATCAGTCTTGGAATCAAATATCTGGGGTTTCAGTTAAAAGCGAATGGATATTTAAAGGCGGATTGGCAATGGATCCCAGAGAGATACTATAAGAAGATATCAGTTTGGGAGTATAGATGCCTTTCGCTGGCGGGTAGAGTTATTCTGGCACAATCTGTGTTAAACCAGTTGGCAGTTTATTGGGCTCACTTGTATTTGTTCCCTGCGAGCATAATTCAATCAATGAATAAGCTTACTACAAATTTTATCTGGGGAGGTCAGGCGGGAAAAAGGAAATATCATCTCTCAAAACTATCCTATATTTCTTTGCCGAAGAGCATGGGTGGATGGGGTCTATTAGATTTGAGGACATTCAGAAAGGCCCTTTTATGCAAGACTATGTGGAGGGGGATTTATGAGGAAGGGCCTTGGAGCAACACGTTTCAAGAAAAGTATCTGGGCAGAAAGAGCATATCTTTTTGGTTCAAGAAAGGAAGGATCGGATCTTCTTACGGATCATCAATATGGTTAGCCTCCGTAAAATTGAAAGATTGTTCTTGAAGAATTTAATTTGGCGATTTCAATCTGGAAAAAAGATCCTTATAGGGAAATATTATTTTCTGAGTGGCACAGAGGAGATCAATGTTTTTGAATCTTTGCTAACTTCTCTTCACAGGAAAGGTATTTTCTTTTGGGATGGTTTAATCTCAAGATGGCAGGGTCCAATCCCTCTTTGGTGTGAAGCTGGAAGTTTGGAGATGCCGGTTGATATCGCTCTGTAATGGGACCATATCAAGACTCATCTAAAAAATTGTGGTATCTTCCGCTCGACAGAGCATGATTGTCTCATATGGAGAAACTCGTAAGGGTTGAACTCCATTCGGGTAAAAGACGTTTATTAGAGTTTGATTAGTTTTAAACAATCCTCTTGCAATACCTCTTTCCCTTGCATTTTCTGGAAATCTGGGTGTCCATCCAAAATGGTTCTCTTTTCATGGTTGTCCTTCCACAACAAGAATCTTTCGTGGGAGAATTTAAAAAAGTGGGGATGGCAAGGTCCTGGTTTTTGCCCCATTTGCAGATCGACAGAGGAAGATAACTATCACTTATTTCTAAATTGCAATGGATCTCAACAATTATGGCTTTCTTTAGAGAAATGCTTTGGAATCTAGCATATGTCTCACGCTTCAATAAATGAAGTGTTTCTATGGTGCAGTAAGCAAAAAGATTCATGGAGATCAATTTTCATCATCACTTTCTGGTGCATCTGGAAGTGGTGCAACAATTATATTTTCAATGCCAAAAGGTACCCTTTTTTGGAAATCTATTTCAATATTATTGCTCTCTATGATGCAATCCTGCAATATTCTCCAAAGCAAAAGAATTAGGTTAGTAAAGATCTTTCACAGGAGTACTTTTCTTTGCCAAGGGCATATTTCGATGGAGCAGAGCAGAATGGTTTATGTGGCCGTGGATTTCATATTTTAGCATATGAAGACAATCAATTTTCCATACACTGGAATGGGGGGAAGGGCACAAACATTATGGCTGAGGCAATGGCTCTCGCTGGTCTTTTGAGTTTCTTTCTTTTTTTAAATCTTCAGGATGTTACAATCTTTGGAGACTCAAAGGTTTTGGTGGATTATGTCTCTACAAAAAATTCCATTTCCAGGCCCCATCTAGTGGGTTGGCTAGACAGGATTAGATATTATTGGAACTCTTTATCGGGTGGCTCAGTTCATCACATCTACAGGGAGCAAAATCAAAAGGCATACACATTATCTAAAAAGGGTCTCTTAGCAGTTCCTGGTTTTTGGCATCTACAGGTTTCCTCTGAAAGAAAAATCTTTTCCATTCAGGAATTCTATCCTCCTGACTTCTAATTCTCTATTGTAGATCATCGCGTCCTTTTGGGTTTTCCTTTTTGCTTCATATTTCTCCATGTTTGTTTTTTATATGATGTTGTTTCCTCGGTTTTTGTTTCTGCTCCGCAGGTTTCTACTCATAATTATATCCTATGTTTTCATCGGAAGCATGCTGCGGTTTAATAGTCCAAATTATGTTTTGGTCTTATCTTGATCTGGTTTCATCATGTTGTTGGGTGTCAGCCCAAGCTCCATGGGTTTTATTGGCTCGATTTCGCCATTTTTGAAATATGGCTCTTTTCTATGCTCATCTAAATCTTTCAGAACATATGCTATGTTCAAATGAATGTACATTTTAACTCTTTTATATATCTTATATAAATACAATCATGATATAAAAAAAAAAAAAAAAAAAAAAAAAAAAAAAAAAAAAAAAAAAAAAACATGTCCATCCTATAAACCATTAAATTAAAAATATTATATCAATAAAAAAAACATGTCTTTCATATAAACAATCAAAATATAAAACCGAATGGACATAAACAACAAAATATATTAAAATTAAAACGTGAAAGCATGTATCCCAAAACATTGGATGAAGATAATTTGATTCCACTTACATTGGTGAGGGGATAAATGGACAATTTAAAATGTGGAAGCATATATGCCAAAGCATGGGATGAAGATAATTTGATTCCAGTGACATCGGTGGAAGGGCGAAGATCTAGAACCGCGTGTGTCGTTAAAACTCTTTTAATGTATAATATGCGTATAAATGGTACTATTGTCTTCTGTGAAAAATAATATTTTTATGATTTTGCGTCTCAATAGAGCAGATCATTATTGTCTTTAGTGAGTTTTTTGTTTTTTTTTTTAGATTTTGATGGTAATTCTGGCACAATAGAAGTACTTTAGGGATTTTTTAGGGTGTTGAACTCATATATGTAGTTAAAAAATGAGTTTAAATAACACAATCAAGATTTCACCTCAAATTTTTCTGTTGAATTCCAACACTGGAAAGTTCAAAAAATAGCAGTAAAGACAACTCCTATCATTATTGTACAATTTTAATTTTTCTGTTGAATTCCAACACAGGAAAGTTCAAAAAATAGCAGTAAAGACAACTCCTATCATTATTGTACAATTTTAATAAATATTATGTTTGACTTGGATTCAAACTTCTTTGGTTGACTATATTTGTTATGAGATTGAAGTCTGTAAATATCTTTCTTGATATTCAACAATTTACCGCAACGCTGATGTCGTCGAGAGCAAGATAATAAAAGGTCAATTCTTGGTTGTTTTGGACTATGGGAGTCGAACTCAAGACCTTTCTGCTCAATCTCGCAGATTCTCCAAACATCAGAGGGCTCGTTTTTGACTGAGAATCATTGATTCTCATCCGACGGTAAGAAAATTTCTTCGGCAATTGACACAGCGCTGTAAAATTAAAATTTTATCAAAAATAATTAATTTTTTATTTATTAATTTTTTTTAACCAAATATATGTTATTTGATAAAATGCAAGTTTTTTTTTAATTAAATTTCCACTTTAAAAAATGCCTAAATGACAATCTCAACTTATTAAATTTAAGTTTAAATATTATGTAAAAATAATCCCCAAACTAACAAAGGTTGGGGATTTTAAAGAAATCATCACGGTCACGTGGTAATCATTCATTTTCAATTTTACATGGAATAATCCTTGTAAATTGGAATTTTTTAAAATCGTAAAATGAAATAAAAAAGATTAATAGATTATTAAAGTATATAAATTATTTTAATAATAAGTATATTATTTTAGTTTTGAGAGTTAGTTTTATTTGGTTAAGTTTTGTTAATAACATTTTTGTTAATAAAAATTGTGGTAAATTTTTTTTTATAAATATTTGGAGTTAATTATTTGTTAATAAACCATAAAGTGATCTCTTTAGATAAATCTATCCAAATAATTTTAATAAACCTAATAAATACACATAACAACCATCAATCTCCAATATATAAACCACACTTCAAAAAATAAAATATATTAATTTAAAAATAAAATAAACAAACACAAATAAATCATTGAATTAAGTTATGTAATGTTTTGAAGAATGTAGTAAGAAAATATACAGATAAATTATGAGTGGCAAGTAAATCATGGTATTGTTTATTAGAGATTAAAATGTTCCATTAATGGCTTTTATGGAGAAGATAAGGACTGCGAATTATTTTGTCCAGAAATCTATGTTAAGAAGTATATTAGTATCGTTTTAATATTTTATTAATATTATGTTTTTTTTTAATATTAGTATGGTTAATATTTTTATTAATAATTATATTTTTTAAATATTATATTTATTTTGTTTTTTATATTATAATTAGTAAAGTGTAAGTTTAATTAATAAATAATGTAAATTTTTTGAATTAATAGATTGTGTTTTTTTATTATTTTAAAATATATTTTTGAATGCATAAATAGATTTAATATTTTTGGAAACCTTGCTATTTATTTTTACAAATTAAAGAACTTAAATTTATGATTTTTAAAATATGTACTAGATTTTGAACAAAATTCACTAGAAAAATGTTCGGAGAAGGACCATTTCCTTTATTAGTTAGAACACACTTTATATTAATATATAAGAGAAATATTAATATTAATATGAATATACTAGTATTATTCGTGCTTTTCCAAATCTCGAATCATTATTCGTGCTTTTCCGGATCTGGGCGGTATGCAGTCGAGCTCCGGCTCAAATCTGAGAATTATGACAGTAGGATCGTAGGGGAGCACCAACTAATCTTAGAGTGGTTGGATTGAAGCATGTTATCTCCTCTCTAATACTGCGATCAAAATTTGGTTCCCATTGGTGTTTTCTTTTTCTTAATGTGGCGTATGTTATGTTTTCTCTTTGTTGCAATTTTTAACAGAACTGGCGGCACTACTTTAGATCAAACGTCTGCGATTTGGAATGAAGGGAATGTGCCCAGCGGCATGCTTTTTCCTCTCTTATCAAAGCTAGGATTAAAAGGCTTACTGAGACTCTGCGGTTGGGTTCTAGATCTAATCTTTTGCGGCTAGATCTAGATCTAGATCTAATCTTCTCCCTTATTTCTCTGCAGCTGGGTTCTAGATCTAATCTTCTGTTTCATAGACAAACCATCTGTTCAATCTTCTGCGGCTAGGTCTAGATCTAATCTTCTGCCTTATTTCTCTATAGCTGGGTTCTAAGGGCAAGTAAAATATGGCTCCCAACTTCACGAAAATAGTTGCTGACTCAGTTCCGTCTGCTTCTAGAGGGAAAGCTCCTACCCATATCGTCAATGAAACCCCAGCTCCCACTATCCAAGTGGTCCAGGCCTCACTCGATGCGACTTTTAAGTTTTCCAAAAGTGCCCTAATCTGCAGGTTCAATGGTTTTTGGCCGTAGCTAACAACTCTCGACAATTGGATCTGAGAGGTATGGAAGCATGTCATTTCTAATGATATTAATATCTACCCCTGTGTTAGGGGTTTCTTTATAGTAGATTTTGAAAATCCTGAAAGCAGATAATGTATTTTAGATTTCAGCCCTTGGTTTTGGGAAAACTCAGGCCTATTCATGAAGCCATGGAACCCATCATTCGATCCCTTAACAATAGTCATAACCTTAGCACCTGTTTGGGTGAGATTACCAAGCCTACCCTTGCATCTCTGGAATCTCTCCTCGCTAAAAGCCATTGGAAATGCAATTGGGAAATTTTACTGCAGGTGCCTAGAAATGGAGGAATATGCCAGAACCACCTATGCACGCATTTGTGTGGAAATGGACTTCAGTGCCGGATTCCCAGCTGAAATAAACCTAAGAAGTAAAGACTATGTGTGGAACCAGAAACTCGATTATGAAAGTGTCCTCTTCAGATGTTGATCATGCTTTGAGACAGGCCATCTAGCTAAAAATTGCCCAAAAGCCTCCTAGAAAAATTCTGCTAGAAAAAACCACCACAGATCTACATGGTGGGAAGGAGCACAAAAAGAACACTACACTATCATCAAAGAAGAATACTCTAGAAAAAACTTTGAATCATAAGAAATCGGGCAAGAAAGAAACAACTCTCAAGACAAGCAGGGAGAAAGCCCCGCCCAACAACAAAAAAGTGAACTCGACAACCCCTTAAGCATCAATAGTTATGAGGATTTAAATACTGCACAAAATAAATCTTCATTTAACAGCAAAGTAGATCTCCTAGACCAAACTTCTTCTCCGACTATCTTCAAAAGGACGAACACAATAGATCGCGAAGCTAAGACACTAATGTCCCAAGAACCAGAAGAGATGAAGGAGATGCAAGATAAAGGAAGTTGGAAGACTGTAGAGAAAAAAAAGAAAGCTACAACACCAATCTCGCCAAGAAAGATGAGGAGCAATACAATCAAAAACTAAGAAAATTATAGGTCTGATAGACCAATTTGGTCTCAGTGGACGTTAACCATCATCATCATCATCATCATCATTATGTTTTTCCAATATTTCCCTTCACCTTCATCTTGATAATATTTCCACTCAAGACATAAATTTGATGGTACTCTTAACGGTTAAGTAAATTTTTTGTGACGAGTTTCCTTTTCAAATTGCCTTTGGCATGATATTTGATTTCTATTTTTACCCATCTTTTACATATGATGTATTATGCGTTTTTGTTAATTTTTTATTGTGAATGTAATAACATTTTTTTGTTACTATAAATTCTGTATTTTTTGTTAGTAAATTTTTTAATTTTGTCTTGACCATAAAATAAGCTTCAACCATGTAATATCATAGATGTATATGTTTTATGTTACTTTGAAAGATCAATCATATTCAACCATGTTTATCCCTAATGTCAAACTAGCCAATGATTTGGTGCAATTATGTATAGTCACTATCTAAGTAATTTCAAAGATTTTACAAATTATGTTAAATCATTCTTGAAAAAAATTCAAGTAGCTTGGTCAACCTCATTAATTATATTTTGAAGAGGAACAATCCATCTTAGCTTTCAATTTGATGAGTTGGACTTAGGGTGGACCTTCTAAATAATAAATCAAGTTTGAAGCCACATTTAAATAAGAATTTCGGAGGATTCTAACATTTCAAGCAATAATAATATGTAAGCATGGATTTCAAAGAAATTCATAATCTTATGACAAGGAAGAAGAATAGAGCTTTCTGACATACAAGGCAATGCCTAAAATGCACATACTCTTTTGTGTTTAGATTCAAATGTGAATTATTAGCCTTGGAAACCACACATTTGAGATTTCTATATCCAACCACAAAATAAATTTATTTTATAATCAAATTAATAAATAGACCCATTTATAAAAATGATATCTATCACTAGTGTGGAAATACTAAAAAAACTATTTAGAACTCTCAAAATCAGAAGAAAAACAACTATTCAACCTATATAAACAAAAAAAAGTCAGTTTTTGTTTTATATAGAATACCAGTGGTCCATGAGTGTGGACATGTCTTGTGAATATCAACTTACAAGCTCGAGGTTTCAATGTTCATGCTTTATGCTTAAGTGTGTACAATGTAGGATCATATAGTGTGACTAACAATGGTCCATGGGTGTGGACATGTCTTATGAGAATCAATTTTTAAGCTTGAGGCTTCAATGTTCATGCTTTATGCTGAAGTGTGTACAATGTAGGATCATATAATGTGATAGGTAATAAGTCCAAAGATCCACTATGGATGAGTTTATGCTTATCTTGAATTTTCATATTAAAGTCTTAGTATTGTGGATGTTTTATAGTGCAATATTGATCTTGGAGTCTCAACCAACCAAATCACTAGCTTCTATTTTTTTTCTATAAATTATTTAAAGTTTCATATATATATATATAAATATATATATGGGTAAATTGTTAAGTTACCTATCAAATTGACAGTTAGAAAAATTAGATAATTGTTGTTAGTGACGTGCAAATTTTAAAATGCTCAATATTTGATGGTTAATCAAGAAAAATAAGGTCAAATCTAATTGTTATTTCCACTTATCTCTAAAGAGATATATTGGGAAACAAAATAATATTATTTATAGTATGTTTTTCTCAATATTTCCCCCATTCTTGCCCTTATACGTGGGGAAATATTGGGAAAATATATGAGGTCAGAGGTGAGGGACCCTCATATATGATATAGGGCTGGGAGGCCCGGGGGGGGGGAGAGAGAGAATATTGTGAAAAACATAATATTAATATATTAATATTAATATTTTTATCATATATTAATATTATGTTTATCCTAATAGGGGGGAAATATTGTGAAAAACATAATATTAATATATTAATATTAATATTTTTATCATATATTAATATTATGTTTTTCCTAATATTCCCCTTTGCCTTCGCCTTCATATTCCTTGTATGAGGGTGGGTGAGGGGAAGTATTGGGAAATACATATATATTGTTATTATAATATTAGGTTTTCCCTATTATTTTGCCTCACCCACCCATGCCCTCATATGAGGACATTGTGTGGGGAAATATTAAGAAAAATATAATACTACAATATTATGTTTTTCCCAATATTTCCTCTCACATCGGCCCTCATTATACTAATATGAGGCAGAAGTAGGGAGAAATATAGGGAAAAAATAATATTATGGTAATAAGGACAAATGAATATCTACAAACTCTCTTTGTCCCTCAACTCAACCCATGATGCTCAAGACTCAGTGATGTTAGAAATATGTTGTCATTGATGTCAAAGGTGATGAGGATGAAGGCAAAGGCAACGAAGATGATGGGAGGTATCCATATGTTGTCAAGGAGGTGCTTATTGATGTCATGTGTTGATATGTTGTTACTATTGAAGGTGTTTTTGATGTCACAAGTATCAATGGTGGTGTATCCAGATCAAATGTAATACAGTGGCAAAAAAAGAGAAGACTACAAGAAGAAGGAAGATCAACATATACATGACAAAGAAAAAGCTCATATGTTTCCAAGTAGATTGGTGAACAACAATGGTGGAGCTAATTGGTAAAGGTGAAATATCTTTGAAGCCATTTATAGCTCATAAGATCATCTGAAATGGAGTTGGAACCTACCTAGATAAAGCTCCGAAGGAGCTTTCCAGTGGTATATAGAAGTTCCAAAATGGCCTATTGGATTGAAATTTATGGCCAGTCAAAGGTAGGACCCCCCAAAATTCAAAGAATGCAAAGCTAAAGTGGTTGGAGAACCTTTATTGCATGTGTTAGTTTTTCATTTTTCCATTAGTGCGGAGAAGTTAGCAGAGCCGCTATTTGAACATTTAGATAAACATGGAATGACAAGCATCACAATAGAGAGAATTTTATTGGTCATATGGTGGAGCCCATACACAACTCATCTTGATAGCATATACCCCAGAAGGATTCAAAGTTGTGTACAAAAGTGGAGCGTTAGGGATGACACAAGACTGGGCAGGAAAGGAATAGAGGCGCAAAATAGGCAAAGGATTTGATTGGTGCAAGTTTAAAGTGAGACGTCCCATTTGACAACTAATCCTGTAAAGGCTAGCCTGGGAGAAACAAAGGTGAGCGCTAAGGTTTATACCTAGGATGGAGCAAGGTTGGACAACGTGGCACAAAGAGAATAATATGGCTAGACCCTTAGAATTTTTATGAAAATTCTTGAATTTGGTGGTTTTATGTTAAATTATTTAACAAAGGAAATTGATAAAAAACCAAGACCTGCAGACCCTTTTCTCTCTCCTCTCTAACAAGGAATATGACATAATTTGATTTTAGCATGATGTTGGTATGAAGGACATGTGGTAGGCATATTCGGTGTTTTTAGGTACCCTAGTGAGCCAAATATAGGTGACACGTGTCACCGCTCTAGAGGCATCATGGGACAGTGTTGTCATAAGGATGATGTCATCTTGTAGGTTTAATCATGGAAGGCTTTAAGTATTTCATAGGCAAAGGATGCGGGCTAACTGAGTGTCAGGTGCATGTGGCAGTTGTCATAGACAACTCAACCCGACTTACAATTGGTTGGTTCTTGCATAGAGCAGGCGGAACCACTGGGACAGGTCAACCTGATTCCTAGACCCCAGAAGGTTTATAAATAATACAAAGGAGGAACAACAAGATGTTAGGAACCGAAACACAAAGATGTACATTTGGCAGCCAACCAACAATAACAAATGGTGCCTGTGAAGGGAGGACGATCCCACACAACACATAAGCCTAAAAGGCAAGTCCCATAGTGAAAACAAAGGTGCACAATGGAATTAAGGCCGGGGGCTAAAAGCATAAGCACCAAGATTTTCTTTTGTTGTAGCATTGTGTCCAAAGGCACAAAGTGTTTGCAATGTTATATTAGCCCTTATGGCAATAATCCTATAAGGCATATAGTATATGGAAGCTTGGTGTTTAGGATTATAACAAAGGGTCAGAGCCTAACGAATGGAATTAGTCGACAAACGACTTTTGGCATTATATGCCATACTTAGATGGATGAGTCGACAACTTGATTTTGTTGTTTAACGAAGCGCTAAAAATAATGGAAAACAAAGGAATGAATGAGCTGAAAACAAATATAGCGACATGAACATATTTAGTGGTAGAATTGAAAGTTTATCAAATTTGGCTATGCTCTAAAAATAGAAGACCTCTGCTAAATCTTGTAAAAATGCTAGAATAACAAATTTTAGTAGTTAAACTTCGAATTTCTTATAGTAACAGGTGAGGAGTATTTAAAGACTTGGAGAGCACATTCATAAGACATAATTTGAACAGGATAAAGGAAAAAATTAGAATATTCATGAAAGAATTCAAGAGCAAGTTAACTAAAGTCTCAATTCAAAAATATTAGTCCAAAATTCTTTAAAAGCATAATTTGAGCAACCAAGTGCAAGGTTGTTAGTGCAATGAGATGCATAGTGTTTATATGCATAAAAGTGAATAAAATACCAATATTGGTGTATAAGAGGTGTTTGAGAAGGCAAATAATGAATTGGTGATTGGTGTTTTGGTTTGTTTAACAAAGACGATTTTATGGTAATTGTAAGGATTCAGTAATCAAATATTTAGTGAAGGTGTTTGTATGGTGGTTTTGATGAGTGGATGATGTAAAAAAGTTTATTTTTTATGAAATAAGTGTTGAGAAATCTAGGCCATTAATTGTTAACAATTTCTCTGCTTTATACTTTCCTGTGATATGTTTTTACTTCTTAACTTATGATCTTTATTTGTTATCTTCTTAGTGTGATCTTTTCATCAAGACAATTATCAATAAATAAAGACAAGTGACATAATATATAGGCTTCTCCATCCAGGGCCAAAACCTCTCACCTCTTGAGAGGAAAACCCGATAAAATTGTTCTTCAATATCTTCAATTGATAAGTACTAAGGCCATGACTTAGACCCTTGACTATAGTATCCTTCCAAGAAACTTGTTACCCACCTTGATGTTCTACCTCTTCCCTTTTCTTTGCCTTTACTCCTAGAGAAATCCAGTCTCTATCTCTTATACTACACCTTCGCAACTTTCCTAGAGAATCTCGGTCTCTAGGTCTTCTAGAGAGAACCTCAGTCTCTACTTTGATTACTTAGTAGAGTCTCTCTCTTATTGCCCCAGAAGAATTTCACTGCCTTAACTTCGCACTGCCCAGAAGAATTTGCTGCCCAAACTTCGCACTTCCCAGAAGAATCTTATGCCCATACTTCGTACTTCCCAGAAGAATATTCGCTATACCCAAAAGATGATGTCTAGAAGAATCTTTGCGCTTCTCTTTTGCTACTCCTTATTTTCTTTCCTTTTATCCCTCTTATCCGTGACTTTCTTCTACTTTTCGCACTTATCCAATGAATACTTGTATGAATTATGTATATCCAAATGAGGCCAAGTAGGGCTATATATACCCTTCTTCACTGCCCTTTAGGCCGACTTGATAGGTGGAGTTTAGGCTGACTTCATATTGCAGTTTATTTATAGTTTTTAGGCCGACTTGAAGGGGTTTCGTGAAAAGTTCTTGGAGGATACTTTACATAGACAATATTAACCTATTACAAAGTGTAACATGACTTCATTTACATGACAATGACTCTTTTATGTCTAGATGAATAAACCCTAAAGACTCTCAATGGGAGTCTTGACTCAAAAACAAAATCCCTTGCTCATGAAACCCATGAAACAAGTCAACATAATAATTACATTTTTCTTATTTACATCTCTTTACATAAAATCATAATTACATGTAATTATGAAGACCGAAACTTCTTACACTTTTCAACGCTCCCTCTTAACTAGGGAGGAATTGATAATGGTACCTTGGACTTTCTCAATATAAAGAATCTCTCATAAGAAGAATTCATATTTGTAACTCATTTTTATAGCATTATACCAACCAACATTTATGTAGAAAGGCCTTCACTAAGAAATCTATCTCTCCACGAGATCATAACAAAATGCTGGCGAGACCAATGATTTATAGACATACTCATCATTGTCTCTTTCAGAACATACCCCACCCAGGTTCTCTCAGGATATGCTCCATAAGGACTATTCTTTTCTTGGACTCCCCAGTCCCAAAAGAATATCGGTCCTCCACGAATACTCTTTCATGGGATTCCTTATCTCATCCCACAAGAGCATCAGATGCCAAATGGTTACATAATCCTCCATTATGTCTTCCCAAGTGAAGAAAAAAACATGTCTATCACTCCCTTTTATACTAGGAGGTTTTATCCCATTAAAGGAATGTACTCATTCCTATCACAAAGGAATGTACCTAAGCTTCCGACTTAGGAATTTCCAAGTTTCTTCCAAATAAGAAACTTCTTCTCAGGCTCCAAGCTTCCGACTTAGGAATTTCCAAGTTTCTTCCAAATAAGAAACTTCTTCTCAGGCTCCCTCTTAACCAGGGACCTCTAGTAGTTCTCATGTGGAGATCTCAAAACAATCATCATCATGAAGAGCTCCTTTCTTCAATGCCATGAATTTATTTAAGGAGCATTCAACTTTTGGGAACTTCTAAATAGGGCACAAATCATCCATCACTTTTATCCATGAGTTAGTCATGTCCTTAACTCATTAGAAAGTGATCCATCAGATTTTCCATCTGGCTTTTGTATCATTTCATTATGCTTTTCTGCCATATTTTCGGAAGGACATTACATCCTTCTACATGGTCTTCTTGGAAGTCATACACATATCTTCCCTTTGGCAGTTCTACATAAGCCCAACCAGATGTTAGTTAAAAAATAATCAATGAACACTTCAAATTAGAATTACCATTGTGATGATTTTTCACCATGACATCTTCCTGTAAGTATCAACATCCTTCATGTAGATTGACACATCTCCCACAGATGTTCAGTGTCAAGGGTCTCTATCTTTTTTTGACTTCCATTGGAGTCTTCACATTCTTCGAGGAGATCTTCTACTCAAATCTTCTTGGACTTCGGATGTTGATTTCCTTCTTTTTTCATTGCATATTATCACGATCTCTTCCTATCCTTTCACACACTTCATTCCTGAGAGCTTTTGATTAGAGTTCTCTAATTGTAGTCAACCACCTCATACTTCATATGAAGACATATTATGTTTATTTTATCTAGTGCGACTGATGTCTTCCGACATTCTTTCATAGGAGTATATTCCTTTCCTTTGATCATGCTTCTCAAAATAGATGTAGTGATCCTTGTTACCTGCAACCATACGACATGACTTTATAATATTAAATACAAGCATACATACCTTATTTACTTTTAGGTCATCTAAGCTTCTTTCAAAAACTTCCTTGATTGAAAATATCTTCAACTCCTCGATCTGATTCATTTCTCATGTCATCATACCATCATCTCATGAACTCCACAAGTTAGAGTTCCTGATGAAAAACTTGCTTCCTTTCTAGATCGACGAATCCTCCAATGAGGATTCCATATAGCCTATCCTTATTTGGCAGATGTTTCCCTTTTAGATTGATGTATGATGAGGCTTGTCCTAGATGAATTCTTCCTTTGATCTTCCAATGAGGTCACCAAGATCTAGATCCTTCAAAGTTGACTACCATATATTTTGTTCCCGTGGTCTTGCATGTTTCCCTATGGTAATGTCACGAGTTATTTCTTCTAATGCTTCTTTTCCTTAGAATTTCTTCTTTCAGCCTCCTCCACTTCTTTGGTGAAATGGACTTCTTCTCTATCCTTCTTGTTATTTTCATTCTTAATCTAAGGAAAATCTTTCCTGTAATTTTCATAGTCTTTGCATCCATAGCATTGAATCTCAACTATGCTCTTGTTTTCTTTCTGAGAACCATAATTTTCCAAACTTTCTTTCCTTCCAACAAATGTTTGAGTCCTTAATATTAAACACTTTTTCCCTCAACTTGTCTTTTTCTATCTTGCATAGAAATCACAAGTTGTTGAATGAGGTAACTTTCTTATCCCATGGATATCTGTTACCTTCATTATCAGTTAGTGCATTATAGATCAATGATGATTATCTTCTTTCCCACATCTTCAGAGAGTATTCTTACGAGTTTATCATATACATCTCTTTGATGTCTGCAATATTTCTATATGAGGGGATCTTTCATAAGAATCCCTTTCCATGAATTTAGAGGAGACCTTTTAATATGTTCAATGAATTCACCTTCTTATAGGACTATGCCGATCCTCCTTTTTCATGCAAGAAATTTCAATGACCCATCCAACTTATAGATCCCCTTACAAACACAAATTCATTTTACCAAATTGATTAAAGAATGAAAGATACTTACTTGACAAGTGAAGATGAAATCCCTTCATCATGTTGATGATGGTTGAAGAAGATGTATTAGAGCTCCCTCTTGGATGATATTCTTCTAAATGAAAAAGTCTTTCTTCAGTAGAGAAGGTTTCTCCTTTTGATGAGAATGAATTGTTTCTTATTTGGATGAAATTCTTCAAGGACAAGGATAGGATCATTTCTTTCTTTATGACTTTGAAAATGATGACAATTTGTTCTCACCTTCAATATACTTTGACTTCTCTTGTAGTGTAGATCATAAATTCTTCTAGGTTTTCAACTTTCTCCAAGATGATGTGATCTTCAACTTTAAAGCCCTTCGAGCTATCTTGCCTTGTCGACAAATTGATGAGGGTATTTGTGGCCTTTTGATGATAACTATAGAAACAAAAACTCTTGCTATTGCAGACTGCTTCTTCAAACTAGGGTTCGATTCTTCAATGTAGATCTTGATCCTTTGATTTGATAACCTTCAACTTGATTTGATGCCTTCCTTGAAACTTGATCCTTTAATGTCTATTTGATTATATGCGCTTCCTTTGACTTCAACACCTTAGCTCTGACACCATGTTGAGAAATATAGGGCATTCAATGTTAAAAATTTCTCTTCTTGATAATTGCTTGTGATATGTTTTTACTTCTTAAATTATGATCTTTATTTATTATCTTTGTAATGTGTTATTTTCATCAAGACAATTATAAATAAATAAATACAAGTGATACAATATATAGGCTTCTCTAGCCAGGGCCAAAACCTCTCACCTCTTGAGAGGAAAATCTGATAAAATTCTTCTTCTAGATCTTCAATTGATAAGTACCAAGACCATGAATCAGACCCTTGACTATAGTATCCTTCCAAGAACCTTGTCACCCACCATGATGTTCTGCCTCTTCCCTTTTTTTTGCCTTTCCTCCTAGAGAAACTTGATCTCTATCTCTTGTACTACACCTTCACAACTTCCCTATAGAATCTTGGTCTCTAGGCCTTCTAGAGAGAACCTCGATCTCTACTTTTACCACTTAGTAGATTATCTCTCTTACTGCCCCAAAATAATTTCATTGCCTTAACTTCACACTGCCCAGAAGAATCTACTACCTAGACTTTACACTTCCCAAAAGAATCTTTGTTATACCTGGAAGATGATGTCTACAAGAATCTTCACACTTCTCTTTTTTTACTCCTTTGCTTTCCTCTTAGCCCTCTTCTTGGTGACTTTCTTCTGCTTCCTTTTCACACTTATCCAATGAATACTCGTCTGAATTATGTATATCCAAATCAGGTAGAGTAGGGTTATATATACCCTTATTTGCTACCCTTTAGGATGACTTAATAACTAGAGTTTAGGCCGACTTCATCTTGTAGTTTCATCATATTTTGTAGGCCAACTTGAAAGGGTTTGGTGACAAGTTCTTGGAGGATAATTTACATAGAAAATATTGACCTATTACAAAGTGTAACATGACTTCATTTACAAGACAATGACTCTTTTATCTCTAGATGAATAAAACTTAAAGACTCTCAATGGGAGTCTTGACTAAAAAACAAAATCCCTTGCTCATGAAACCCATGAAGCAAATCAACATAATAATTACGTTTTTCTTATTTACATCTCTTTACATGAAATCATAATTACATGTCATTATGAAGACCAAACCTAGTTACACTTTTCAACAAGAAGTGGCCTATTGATTTGAGTTTGAAAATGGATGAAAGATGGATCAATAAAGCAAACAAGTGGTAGCTCGCATTCCATGGGTAAGAGTCCCTTTCAGCAGTGGTTGATAAATGAGCGGGGGCAAGAGTCCCTTTCAGTAGTAACTGATAAACGAGCAAGGGAAAGATTCCCTTTCAACAGTGTCTAATAAATGAGTAGGGGAAGCAACCTCTTTTAGCGAAAACTATTAAATGAGAAGGGATATAAGTTCCTTTTAGTAGTAGCTGATAAACCTACAAGTAGTAGATTGTGGGGCAATGATGTAATCAAGTTCAAGCTTGTATTTGAAAAATAAATAAAAAGGAAGATTGATGTCTCATATATATGTTGCACATGTGTATGACAATGGTCATGATGTTGTGCTTTACATGATTGGGTTGTGTTGTTGATTACATGAGTAGTTGCCAAAGTGATTGAAAATTATAAACTGTCAAGATTTTTATAATTTTTTCACACTACTGATTCACCCACCCCACCCCCCCCCAAAATGTGTTGTGGCTTCCATTATTTCTAACAAGTGAAATCTAGACATCTACCTTGAACTATCATTGTGTATATTTCTCTGGGAACCTCAACCAACTCTTAATCAATGGATGGAATTTTTCTTCCAACCATTCATGTGCATCCACTCCTCTAAGAAATCCATCCCAGCTAGTGTAACAATGGAGGCAAGAAGGATCCAAACCACCAAATTTCATCTAGGAGCCTTTTACGACGATCATTGTCTTAGTGTCAATTAATTTACAACACAAACATAACTTTTTTAGAGTTCCTATGTTTCCCCAATATCTATGCTCATTGTAACCATTTACTTTCTATCATAATGAAACATTATTGTCTCATATTAGCTAAAGAACCCACTAATTCATTATAGGCTCACTCCCACTCTCATGTTCATGGATTTTTGGAGCAATTTGTAGATAGTTATAAACATGGGAGACCATTCCACTTCTTAAAAGAAATATGGAAGAAGATCCTTTCTCTTTCCAATTTCATATTATATACCTTTTTTTCCCATGAAATACATGTCTTTGTACAAAACACCCAAAGGATTAATATTTGGATGCATAAGGTAAAAGTAGATATGAATTCTCAAAATATGGGGATTTCATAAGTTGGCACCTGGTAAGAAAAACCTTTCCCATGCACCCCATTTCCTCTTCCCCTTTTGTGGATTCATCATTTCCTTACTCCTAGCATCCATGTTATACATTTTTGCATTGTTTGTCATATTCATTTTGCACATAATGTTTTATGGTGTCCCATGGTACCAAGGAAGTATAAACATGAAAATATATCAAGCATTTGTATAGGTTTTCCATCATGTCCCAATCCATCTTGTCTCGACTTTTGTCAATCTTTCCATCATCTCCTATCATTTTTAAGAATGACCATCATTTCCTAGTTTGTGTCCCATGATATCCATAAGATCATATAAATCTTCACATAGTATGGATTTGATCATTACATTATTTTTCATCCATATTGATGCTTTAAGAGTGGAATAAATGGAGAAACCAACTTACAAGACCATTTTTACTAGTGGGTCAATGTTTGGAAAATTGAGGTATGAAACTTTTTAAAAAATTTTGAGGCATCAAGTGGCATTTTTTTTTAGGTGAAACTTTGCTGCTTCAGCATAATATCTTTTTGCACTATTCTACACAGAAAAAGCTTTCCAATGACACAATAATCACCTCAATAGAAGTCTGTATGCAAAAGTTATGCCACTTAGAAGTTGACCTTCTTGTTTTGACCACCATAATTCAAGAGGATGTCACATAAACCCCCATTATTCATGGAAAAGAGGCTAGCCATGTGATCATGATGAATACAAATCAAGAAGAGTCCATATTGTAACTCTAGTTAACAGCTGGAATCAAACTTAACCACTAGGAGGCTATCAAGCTATGTTATAATCAAACTACTTGGAAGAAAAGGGGTTACATTCTATTTGAGTGCATTTTGTTCCATAGGTGAGAAAAGTAACTGAGGGTGGGTAGGGAGAGATAAAATAGAGAGGGTTATACATTTTAGCATCCCATGAGTCAGAGGACTTACCTCTTTCTACTTGCATCCATTTCCATTCAGAGAAAGAGAGCAAAGCAACCTCACCTTCCAAATTAGTTTTCTCCCAAATGGGTTTCTCAGGTTATATCTTGTGTTAATTTGAGGTTCATGAGTTTTATTTTGGTGTTATCTATTTCGTTCATAATTATAATTTGCATGCATATGCAACAAATAATAATTAACAAATCTAGAAATCTATTTAGAAATAAACCCCATAGTGTAGAGTTCATATTTTCTAATATATTTTAGTAGATATTTGTGATACATTATCTAGTAGAATACCCATGGTAGTTTACATATCATATTAGTATTAGAGCAAGTTCCTTTGGGTATATTTTGGGGAGTTGTAGGTGTTGAGAAATGTAACTAATTTCGATCTTCATAATTGTTGTACTCATTTCAATATATATTGTATGTAACAAAAAAGAAAAAGAAAAAGAAAATAAAAATGATTATTATCAAAGCATGGATTTCATGCTCATTATTGATGGTCTTTTAGGTAAAATCATTGTTTTCATGATTCTAGGGTTTGTTATGTCTTAGGATATATTTTCATGAGTCAATATCATGTTTATAAGACCCTTCCGAGAAATTTTTTATTGTAAAAGGAATTATTTTTTAGTCTAAAAAGTCATGGAATCTCCAAGAGTACAATTTTGCCTTGGGATCCTCAATTTGGCCTTAAGAAGGGAATTCAACCCCTTGAGAAGGCTATGAAAGGAATCATTTTGACCTCATTTGGACACACTCCCGCACAAGTTATATCTATCAAGGTAAGAGTTCGATTTGTAGTTGGGAAGTTGGAAAAAGGAGAGCGAAATTATAAGATAAGATAGGAGGTCAAAATTTGTTTTTTCTAGGCTCTATCCCTCTCACACGCACGAATAAGATAGGGTTTCTGCAGCCAGAAAGAGGCCGAAGTTGCAGGTTTGGATTATTGGGGAGTGAAGTTTTTGTCGGGGAGAAAAAATGTAGGAACATGTTGCTGGATAGAGTAAAATCTTTCTTGACCTTGTTGACCTCGGGGAGAGTTGTATTGCTCCGGGAAAGTCTCAAAAGGAAGATAAATTATGGTTTTTGCAACATTTACTGGGAAAAATTTGCTAGGAGGATGAAATTATTCGGTCATGTAGTTGAGTAGTTGCTGGCAGGTCGAATTGTCAAGGAAGGAGCAAATTAAGGGAAGGTCTTGAGGAAGGGATGACTTGGTACTAGGAGAAGGAATTGTTCTAGGGATTGGGACACTATATCTCATTTGAAGCAGATTCTAAGAAGAGAAGAGTTTCCAGATTTTCCACTTGGAGGAGTTTTTCCCTAGATGAGAGTCTATATCTGTGTCCTCTTTTATTTTTATTGTTTCTTGATATTGTTTGATGAAAATATATAACTAAAGAACATAAATAAGCTAACTAAGTTTCACAAGCAAGTATCAAGGTTGAAGAAAATAAGTTATAATTTTTTCCATTGTACATTTTCTAACATGGTATCATAGCTAAGATGAGCACAGAAGGGATCCAAAAGGACACTAGAAATAATTATTGATCGAGAAGATCTAAAGGCCTAAAAGAAGAAGATTGTCTCTTGAAGGGATATGGTTAAAGGATCATTGATAAAATACCTTGTGATCTAGGGTTTCTACATTGAAGAAGATCAATAATTACATCGATCTTAATAAGGGTGTTGATCTCGCAAAAGGAAGTCTATTTCAAAGGCATCGATCTTGGAAGCTATTCATGGAGGAATCCTAGGGCATCATCCAAAACTCTCTAAATGTATTGAATACATCAAGAAGGTTGGGGATATTATTCAAGTAAGTATTGTACTATATCATAAAGATTGAATCTTCAAGTCATGTAATTTCTTTATGGAAGGAGGGCAATAAGCTCATTGGGGCTTCAAACTATCTAGCATGGAAGAAAATGATTGACTTGATACTCACATAGCGAGATGTAATGGGATGTGTTACCAGAGAAGTTACTGAACTGGAGAAGGATAAGGACACAATAAATAGAAAAATACAAGAAAGGGGAAGTAAGAGCTCAAAGGATCATTGTTGAATCAATTAAGGATTCTCTTGTTCCATTTGTGGCAAATTTGAAGACTTCTAAGGCAATGTATGAGAAGCTAGTAAATTTGTACTCTGTAACTACAACAGGTCAAAAGATGTCTTTACGAAACAAGCTAAATAGAAGGAAGAAATGAAAGGATGAGGATATGTCATCCTTACTTATAAGAGTCTCTCAGTTAAGGGACCATTTACAAGGACTTGGGGATCCAATCACTGATTCAGAGGTGACCATATGTGTTCTAAAAGAATTTCCACTAGAATGGAGCAACTTTGCAACAAGTATCTACTACAAGAAAGATTCAACTCCCTTTGGTGAGTTGTGGGCACAATGCATACATGAAGAGTCAAGGATCAAGGCCAAGGACGACATTCGATCTAATGAGTAGTCTTAAGCCTTTCTAGCTCGAGTCAAGAAGATGAAGAAGGGAAATTTTAGCAAGTCCAAGAAGAAATATATGTCCAAGGTTCAATGCTTCAAGTGTCAATAATTTGGACATTACGAGAGTGAAGGTCATGTAGCCGAAGCCATATGAGAACCTGAGAAGAAGGCAAAGAAGGAAGAAGTGAAGGATATTTATTACTAAAGAAGGTTCACTAACTTATAGGTTCTTTATGAATGTTTTTCTTTTTGATGATATGTTTTGCATAAGCATCATAGGATAGAAGCATATGATAGTAGCATGTCTTGAACTTATATGATTATTTTACTTAGTAAAGATCATCTAGGATAGAACGTTAGATCATTTTGCACAATGAACATCCAAATATTATCTAATATTATGCTAGAGGTTGCCATCTTGTTCAAATGGATCATTATTATCCAAGAAGGAACATCATCTTGGAAAGTCCTTGGGAAGAGCATCATGGAAAAGATATTATGTATTCTCTGTAATGTGGACACATGCTTGTAAAAAGGGATGAACGATTGCAATGGGTCAAACTTTTTTGAAATATATAGCTAGATGATTAGATAAAAGCATGGGAATGCATGTTGTAAAGAAAAACCTTTGTACAAGATTCATGTGTATGATAATCTCCTGGAACAAGGTTGGTTAGAAATATATGCTTGAATATTTATGATGCTAGAAAAAGAATAGAACTTGATTTACTTAAGAATGTATAAAAGATTAGGAATTTGTCTAGAATATGTATTTAATAATTATTAACATCTAGTATAATCTTCAGAAGAAAAGTTGTAACTTGGTAATCAAGTTCGATCCTTGGGCACTCTGATGCAAGAAGGAAAGATCAATTGATGGTAGATGAGGATGTTGATGGAATGAGAAGGTCATCGTGGTGAGGTAAGTCTATTTAATTTTTGTTTAAATATCTGGTTACCATATTATTTTGCTATCTGGTAGAATGTTGTAGGCATACATGATAAAAGTTGAGGGAAGGTCAACTGTATGGATGAAAAATATTGAGGGAAGCTCAATATCTGGCACTTGACAACTATGAAATCAAGATGTATTCATCTTGGAAGGTAGTAGCGCGAGAAGATAACTTGAAGCTCAAGGAATACCACTTTCATAAGGAAGCCATGATCAAATAGAAATTTGGGAAGGCTCAATACAATGCCTTCATGTCAAAGATGGAAAGTGATGAGCAAGAAAGATGTCCTAGATCCTATCACAAGAACAAAAAGTCGAGATGGTTCCATGATACCTTGAGAAAAAGAAGGCTTGATGAAAGAGATACAAATGCAAGAGGGAGCCATGTAGCTATGGGAAATTGGTAGTTGATACTCTGATAGAATATTGAAAGGAAGTCTGAATGAGCAAAATGAGTCTCCTTGATTAAGGAGAAAGGTTCTATTCTCAAGATTAAGGGATAATAGGAATGTCCTCTCATTTTGAGAGGGAATGATTCTTGATATCGCATGTGCATTCTCCTCTTTAGGTGATGAATAGAGGATGTTAGAGGATTGGATAAGCGTTTGTGGTTTCCTTGAGGATATAATTTGCATGAAAGGAAAGGGTCCAACAATCTTTGAGGATAGGACAATAATCCAAGAGTAGATTGGTCGAAGAGGATCGATATTATTTGAGGACCTGGATATGGAGATCCAAGATAAGAATAGTCCTAAAAGGACATACCATGTGGACATCCAGATGTGGTATGTGCCTTAGAGAGGTAGTGTGGTATCACACATAAAGCCTCCCAACATAATGCTCTTGAATTAAAGAAGATATTTTCCAGTTAGGCCTCAGGGAAAATCTTGGTCATAATGATAATGCTTATAGTATGGCTTATCAATCTAACTCTTCTTGAGAACTCTTAAGTTTGAGATATGATGTTTTAGTGATTGTACAATTATGAATACCTCCCTAGTTAAGGAGTGTTGAGAAATGTAACTAGTTTCAGTCTTCATAATTGTTATATTCATTTCAATGTGTATCTTATGTAACAAACAAGAAAAAGAAAAGAAAAAACATTATTAACAAAGCATGGGTTTCATGCTCATTATTTATGGTCTTTTAAGTAAAAGAATGTTATTCATGCTTCTAGGGTTTGTTAGGTCTTAGGATTTATTGTCATGAGTCAAAGGAGTCAACATCATGTTTATAAGACCCTTCTAGGAAATTTGTAATTGTAAAAAGAATTATTTTTGAGTCTAGAAAGTCCTGGAATCTCCAAGAGTACAAGTTGGCCCTAAGATCCTCAAGTCAGTCTTAAGAAAGGAATTCTGTTGGACACCTAATCCTAAAGGGTTAGTGTGGAAGCCGAATGGACAAAGCAGTCCAAGGGACCTTGGGATGTGAATCCCAACGGTCACCAAATGTACTATAAATGTATATCAAATTGTTAATAAAATCGCAATGCATGTTTTATCTTTACTATTCTTTCTCGCTGTCCATGTCTGTTTAACATGGTATCAGAGCCATGATGTGTGGCCTGTGTAGTTGCCTTGAATAGTGCTGGCCTGTTTAATTCTGTCTGCTTGTTCTTCTGAATACCTCTGACTGTCATAAACGTTTAAAATGAAAAAGAGCATCATTACACCTGCTCCTCTATCCCACAGCTGAAGCTACATACATGAATGTAACGTTTGCCTGCCTGAAGACTGCGTACCTGACTCCTTTGCTGGCGCTGTCTGCTGTGGTACCTGCTTGAAGACTGCGTACCTGACTCCTCTGGCGCCGCTGTCTGCTATGATAACGCCTCTAACTTGTCATTCATAACGCATTCTGAACCTGCAATGAGAATTGCGGTAACGTATTCTGCAAAACTCGGAAGGTAATGAAGTCCTCCATACGTTGAGATGCACATCGACAATCACCTTATGGTTCTCAAATAAGCTTCAATCAGTCGTTGTTGAGGTATATTGAACATTGTTACCAATATTCTGGAGACTTTTCTATTTCCATGTTTGAATACAAGACATACCTTCAGAGTAAAAGAGCGGTTATTTCCAGTTCTCTAACAAAGATCTTCTCTGTCAATGACAACTAAACTCACTGGGTTGAAAGGCTAACCCTCGTTGATCCTAAACCAGGCTGAATTTGCAGTTAGCACTTATACATGGTCGCTAAATCTCTCCAGAATATGACTGATCTGGCAACCATAGTCTAAAAATTAAACTCAAGTTATACAAATTCCAGTATCAGAGGTTGATACCAGACAATTCAGGTAAAATGGGAGGTGGAAAATGAAGAGAGATGAAGGCGCTTGTCTCATATTCCATGTATTGATTTTGTCAAGAGAAACAGAACATTGGGTACTTGATATATATTTGTACCAGTGCAGAAGTATGCCAATTTTTCCCAATATAATTCTTAATGGTCATTGATCGGATGATCCAATACAATTTGTGGAGGAAATATCCTGACGACATATATTCACATCAAAGAGCAACTACTCTTTTCTAACTAGAAGTACCTTGAGCATGCACCATTCCGATTGCTGGTAAGTAGCAGAGAAGACGGCCACATGGACAGAGGTGCCTTCAATAGTGGCTTTTATTTGAGCAGGAAACTCGTGTCCAGGCTCCAATTCCTGCTCGTCTAAAAAGACTTGCAATCGATAGCATTTGAGGCGATCGTAGAGACGGGCTGCGAAAATCATACTCTGCAGTTACAAGGCTTACTATTTAATTTCAGAAATCCATAGTTTGTATATTGTAAGAGTATCGCATCTAGCGTATGGTTCTTGGGGTACACTGAACTCTAAATCTCAAGCATATGCAAAACTGAGATTTGGGAGTTGGGTTATCACGCTTGTAAACATGTTGTTCCTATATTTGTGCTTTTTTATTTTGGAAAAGAAGCTTCCTCGGAATATGATTTATCTCCGACAACTTCTATACCTGGTTTATTTCCTGCAACTTCTATACCTGAGGAGACCGTAGTGAGACTGTTTTCAGTGTCATCTTTTTGACCTTTTTCTTGTGGACATTTCACCCTTTTATTTCTCATACCAAGAAATTCTACACAGTACTTTTATGGTGCAGAGTATTGGCATTTTTGATGATCTCTCAAATCTTGAGGATTTTCACGTTTTTATCAACGCAGTTGCCTGGTCCTAATTATCACTGTCGCGAGGGGTCTAAGCTTGCTCGTCTTCCTCGTCTTGATGGTGTACTTGAAGTACTGTTGATAAATTTTCCAAATGGAGTAATCTATGGTTGCGGCGATTTGATTTTTTCATCCCACATAATCTTCACACTAGTTTTTGTACTAACGTATCAAAAGTATGGAACAAAAAGGTGGATTAAACAGATAGCCTGATTGGTGGCTGTTATTCAAAGCCTTCTGATTATCGCTTCTCGCAAACACTACACTGTGGATGTTGTTGTTGCTTGGTATACTGTGAATTTGGTGGTCTACTTTGTGGATCGGCAGCTGCCTGAAGATGGAACAGAACGTTCAGGTCCTGGGGGTTCAGCACCCTTAATGCCTTTAAATGGTAGTAAAGACAAGGACAGCAGAACCAAAGAAGAACACCTTAAGCTCATGAATGGAAATTCAGGGGACTCACCTGATTGGAGACAGAGAACCCAGGTGAACGGGAAGCTACTAGAGGATGGAAGCCCCATTCTTACCGAAATTGTCATGAACGGGACTTGATCTATATTGATCATTTTATTTGGCCTGTCTTGTTTTGAGTTTGAACATGTATCAATCAGAGTTTAATTTTCTGGGATGTATTTAGGTATTCCTTGCTATCAGCAGAGTTAGCTGCTCGATTATCAAAGTCGGATGCAATTGCAAGAGGCTGATGTGTTAAGCAAGGTCACAAGCTTGGCAATTGTTCCTTTATCAATACAACACTTCTTTGCCTTGCTTCCTTGAAGGATATTGCTGAGTACTGTGAGTGATATTACTTTTCTGCATTAGTTGTGATCAGTTTTTAAGTGACATTGAAGAAAAATGGCTACAATTACTGAAATATTAGAGTTCTTAAAAACTCTGATACATTCCTCTAATCATGATACATTAAAAGTCAGCAAAGTTTCTCTCATAGACATTCAGGTCTGTCTACAAAATGCACAAGAGAAAATCGATTTTTTGCAGCTTGAATCTCAGCTACAACAAGAAGAACTACAGCAATGGAGTCATCTTTCTGAACCTGTTTCTGTTCAGAAAATTGAAACAGACTCCCATAAACAGCAAGTCAATAAT
>APFE030762800.1:9343-28076 GCA_000404065.3 Pinus taeda | reverse complement strand
TGGGAACAACTTGTCCACAACAAACATAGAACTGGTCTTGGATATGACAAGGACTTGTCCTTTCATATTCCAGACTATGCCAAGCCCATTCAGTTTCAGAGTGCTGGATTTATTCATGACAATTCACCTGTTCTTCATGACGGTTCACCTCCAGCTATTCCAGATTCTGTTCCTCTTCCGCAACAACAACAACTAACAGATTATAAAATGCCAACACTGTGATCGAGTTGGCCATTTGAAAGATCACTGTTTTGATCTTCGTCCATGTAAGCACTGTCATAAAACCAACCATTCTTCACACAGATGCTTCAAAAACAAACATCCTGCAAGAACAAAGATTCATCTTGGATGGATCGCTTCTTGGCAATGGGCATCAACAACCAAGAAGATATTCCAAACACATGTCAGAACCTATTCCAGAGTATTGAACAGTCTTGCAGTTGAGTTTTCTCCATCATCTCACCTTGTATCTGACAGGGGGGGAAATGATGGTCATCTACAAGCTTCAAAGCCACATCAAGAGCGAGCCTGAGCCACAGCCTGCCACACCAGTTTCAGAGTTGTAGCCAGAGACAAAGATGCCTGAACATGCCTTCAGATGGCAATCTGGGACACTTCTTCTAGCAGAAGACTTCAGCTTCTTGCCAGCTTTGGAAGAGTTCTGAGAACAAAATTGAGAACACTTCCTCTAGCAGAAGACTCCAGCTTCTTGCCAGCTTTGGAAGAGTTCCAGGAATTGCATAAGCATTCCAAAGTTGTTGGTCATCCTTAAACCATCACAGGTTGAGACTTCCCTTTTCAGGTTGAAGTTTTACCTTTTATGCGGGGTGAGGCCTCCCTTTTACGGTTGAAGGTTTCCCTCTTTAAAACATAGGATCACTTCCTCTAGCAGAAGACTTACAGCTTCTTGCGAGTTTTGGAAGAGTTCCGGGAACTGCACTAAGCGTTCCAGTGTTGGTGGCTATCCTTAAACCACCGCCCTTTATACCAACATTTCATAGAGCACATTCAGCCTAGTGCTGCCATGCATATTTGCACATTTTGTATTACAGCTCTTTTCTTGGACTCATACATAACCCTTCGGATTAAGGGGGGGGATGTTGGACACCTAATCCTAAAGTGTTAGCGTGGAAGCCGAATGGACAAAGCAGTCCAAGAGACCTTGGGATGTGAATCCCAACGGTCACCAAATGTACTATAAATGTATATCAAATTGTTAATAAAATCGCAATGCATGTTTTATCTTTACTATTCTTTCTCGCTGTCCATGTCTGTTTAACAAATTCTACTCCTTGAGAAGGATACAAAAGGAAGCATCTCAATCTCATTTGGACACACTCACTCACAAGTTAGATCTATAAAGGAAATAATTCGATTTGTAGCTAGGAAGATGGAAAAAGGAGAGCGAAAGTCTAGGAGAATATAGGAGGTCAAAATTTGTTGTTTCTAGGATTTATCTCTCTCACACGTGTGAAGAAATTAGGGTTTCTGCAACGAAAAAGAGGTCAAAATTGCAAGTTCGAATTGTTGGGGAGTGAAGTTGTTACTAGGGAGTAGAATTGCAGGAACAAGTTGCTAGATAGAGACAAGTCCTTCTCTTTACTTTGTTGACCTTGGGGAGAGTTGTTTTGCTCTAGGAAGGTCTCAAAAGGAAGGTAGATTAGAATTTCTGCAACAATTGCTGGGAGGACGAAATTATTGGGTCACGTAGTTGGGTAGTTGCTGGCAAGTTGAAGTCGCAAGGAAGAAGCAGTTTAAGGGAAGGTCTCTAGGAAGGGATGACTTGGTACTGGGAGAAGGACCTGGTTAATGGATTGGGTCACTATATCTCATTTGAAGCATATTATAAGAAGAGTATTTTTTAGGTTTTCCCCTTAGAGGGTTTTTATCTTGGTTGAGATCCTATATCTATGTCCTCTTTTCTTGTTAGTGTTTCTTGATATTTTTGGATTAAAATATCTAACTAAAGAACACAAGAATATAACTAAGTTTCACAAGAAAGTATCAAGGTTGAAGAAAATAAGTTATAATTGCTGCCACTTTACATTTTCTAACAGTAGGGGACCCAAATCAATTTAGCCAAAAGTCACAAAACCCTGGTCATGGTCGATGAATATATAAATAAGCCTCATGATCCCACAAAGGAGATGTTTGTGTAGTTGGAAGCATAAGTCACAATATAAACCATAACACGCGCCTCCTCATGGAGGTCCTCACCAATAAGCTGGGGCTGTTTGAAGAATATGGAGGTTCTAATGCAAAGGTCAGATTGAAGGGGAAATTGGTAGATCAGAAAGAACCAAAGAGATAATGTTAAAACAACCTAAAAAAGATGAACCTAGTTCGAGTGACGTGAACCATTCAAAATACCTATTCAAAATGGAAGCAAAGGTAAACATAAAACTGTATCAAGGTTAGATTGATACTCTGAAGCTAAATCACCAGTTGCAACAATTAGAAATATATTTTAGTGTTCATCAGATAGAGGAAGAATAAAAAATTTCCTTTGTTTGAATGAAATTAAAGGGTCATGCCCTAACCTAGTGGGAAATCCAGATGGAGACCTTAAGGGTGGATGGAGATCCTCCAATGAATAAATGAGATGATTTCATGACTCTCATAAAGTCAATGTTTTATCATATTGGGTATGTAAAGGAATAATGAATCTAATGGTATTTCTTTGGGAAAAAGCAAGGGCAGAGTGTATAGAAGTACACTACAAAATTTAGAAAGATGACCATGATGTTGGGTATCTCTCCAAAGAACCTATTCACACTCCTCAAGTATATGGGGGGTTTACATAGACATCTAAGAAATAAAATGATGTTGTTCAAACCAATATCAATGTATGAGGCTTGTGTACAAGCACAATACTTAGAGAACATAGGCCAAAAGAAAGGAAAATCAATTGGGTTGATTAGGGGAAGTTTGAGGTCTAAAATGGGCCCTTTACAAAAAATATACAACCAAAATAAACTTTATAAGAACCAATAGGATTCAAGATGATGATGTCAACCATGGGGGATGATTCAATGTTTTTGGAGTAAAAAGATAAAAATATTAAAAAATAATAAAATAATAAAACTACTTTTTCAACTTGTATTTTAAACTTATCTCCCTAAGGTTTTACTCAAATTTCGAGTGGAAGTACTTGTTGGATGAAATATTTAATTCCTCATCCAAGGAGTACCCATGTTGCATGCTTTCAATGCACCTTGCTACATGAAAAATGAGAAATACATGAAAAAATGTGATTGCAATCACATTTTTCATGTATTTGTCATTTTTTGTGTAGTGGGGTCCTCAAAAGTTTGCGACATGGGTACTCCTTGGATAATGAATCAAATTGTGCATCCAACGAGTGTTTCCACTAAAAATTTGAGTAAACCCATAGGGAGATAAGTTGAAAAAATAGTTCTATTTTTTCCCTCTAAAATTTGATGATGTAATCTAATCTTATTTTATTATTTCTACTATTAATTTGTAATTTCCTTAGGAGGCCTATTTTAGACCTCAAAATTCTGCTAAGTAGAAGGAGCACCAGGATGCTTCTAAGGAGGGGAAGAAGAAGTGGAAAGGGGGAAGAGATTAAAATACAACAATCACAACACAATAGTGTAATACGGCAATAACCACTGCAACCACTATAACGTTGACATTCATAGAGAGGATAAGTGTTGGAATTTGAATCCAGAGCTTAACTCAAAGAACAAAAAGAAAGATTCAAAGAATAAGAATCTCATGGCCACTGATTTGAGCAACCAAGTTGAAAGTAGATGGGATGTGGATGAGAAGATAATCTATGCATTAGTGTGTAAATAGGTGAAATTGAGTATATTTCAACAATAGGAAGAGAAGATTAGAAGGAAATGACCAAACTCTTCCACATAAAGATACAAGTAAAAAAGATAAACATTGATGTGTTATTCAACTCAGGATCACAAGCAAATCTAATTGCAGTAGATCTGGTCAAAAAATTGGGAATGGAAGTCCATGATCATCCAATCCCATATCCATTTAGATAGGTAAATAAGGATGCAGAAATACAGGTAGCCAAACAGTGCAAAATTAGATTTTCTTTTAGTGCTTATTTTATTTATAAAGTAGAACTATATATGGTTCCATTTGATGTATGTGGAGTGGTGTTTTGAAGTCCCTATATGCCCATATGGGATGCAATATTCATGCAGAGAGACAAACAATACCACCTCTTCAAGGATGGAAAATCCTTCTGCATCAACGTGGAGAAGGGGAAGTCCAAAATTTCACTATTAAGTGCCAACCGATCCAAGAAACAATATGTTCTAGCAGTAAGTATGTTTTATTGCTTTTAAGACAAAATTAGTCTGTAGAAAAGTCAATGAGAGAAAATTCATCCTTAGAGGGGTGTACTAAGAAATATAAATAACAACTAGAAGAGTTGTTATAAGCATACATGGATGTGTTCCATGAGCCTGAAGGGCTACCACCCAAGAAGATAGTGGAGCATGATATCTATCTATTGTCGAAATCCCCATTTCCAAACACTAGGTTGTACTAGAAATCCAATATAGAAGCAAGTGAGGTGAAGAAGTAGTTGCAAAAGCTATTGGAAAAAGTTTTTGTTTGACCAAGTACCTCACCATGTGGGTTTCCCATGATCATTGTGCCAAAGAAGGATGGGACTTAACGATTGTATATTGATTACAGAGTGTTAAACAAAATTAAGCTCAAGAACAAGTACTCCCTGCCTAGGATAGATGATCTATTGGATCAATTGTAGTAAGTAAAATTCTTCACCAAAGTGGAATTAAAGTGAAGTTATCACCATGTTCGAGTTAGAGAAGAAGATACCTAGAAGATTTCCTTCAAAACTAGGCAAGGTTTGTATGAGTGGTTAGTCATGCCATTTGGCCTATGCAAAGCACCAATTATGTTTACGAGGTTCATGAATGATATGTTATTCCCTTCTATAGATTAATTTTTTATTGTTTATTTGGATGATATATTGGTATGAAATCCTATCTAGGAGGGGAACATTTCACATTTGACGTAGGTGCTAGAGTCTAGAGATATTAAAGAAGTACCACCGTTGAAAATATCATGAAATGCGAGTTTACACAATAATATTTGGTGTATGTAGGGTATTTGATAGATGGAGGAGAGCTAAATATATATCCTTCCAAGATGGAGGCCATCAAGAAGTGGCTACCACCTACAAATGTTTTAGAGGTCAGGAGTTTCATTGGGGTAGCACAATACCTAAGGAAATTCATAGCCTCATTTTCAACACTGCCGATTCCACTCCACACCATAACAATAGTGACAAGAGTTTCCAGTGGGTGAATTCTCGAAAAAGGTTCTTTGAGGGGTTAAAGAAGAAGATTAGTCAAGACCAGTTCTGGAATTACCAAACTTGCAACAACCCTTTCAAGTGGATACAAATGCAAGTTGATATGTTATGGGAGCAATCTTGATATAGGAAGGAAGCATTGTTTGCTACCATTCTAAAGTATTTCATGGGGAAGTTCGTAAACTACCTTATCTATGGCAAGGAGCTCTAGGCCTTGGTGCAAGTTATGAAGAAGTGGAAACACTATCTAATGGGAAAGGAGACAATAATCCACACAGATCACCAACCTTTATAGTATATGTAGGCCAAAAGTAACTTGTAGTGGTTTCATTTAGTGATCAAGTACAAAAAGGGTAGCACAAACAAGTTAGTTGACATTCTTTCAAGTCCACCCACATCAAATATCACAACTTTGATAACTTTGATGCACATGGATCCATTCAACCGTGATGCATATAGAGAGGCATATTCATAGGATGAGGACTTCAATGAGGTGTTTCACCAATTGCAGATCCAGAGTCATATGCGTGATGGTGACAACACAATTGACTACCATCTCCAATATAGGTCACTGTATACGTTGGATAAGTTATGTGTTCCTAAAGGTGAGAAATTGTAGCTAATTAGAGAGGCTCACACCTCCAAGGTTGCGGGGAACTTTGGTTTGGGGAAGATAGTGGCCAAGTTGCAGAGGTATGTGTATTGGCCTAAAATGAAAAAAAATGTAGCTAGTTTCATAAGAGGAGGCATGCTTTATTGTACCATCAAGCCTGCTAATAGGAAATAGGGCCTATATCATCCCTTACTTGTACCCGCTTATCCTTGGGAAAGAATTTCCATGGAATTTGTTGGAGGTTTAGCAAAAACTAGGAAAGGACATCATAGCAGTTGACAAGTTTAGTAAGATATGTGTTATGATGCCTTATAAAAAGACCATCAACATGAAAGAAGAAACAAACCTATTATTTACATAAGTCTAGATGCACTTTGGGATACCTAGGAGCATCATTTCAAATAGGGACACAAGATTTATCAGTGGATTCTAGACTAAATTACGGGAGAATATGGACACAAAGTTGAAGAGGTCTACAACATTCCATCCACAGATAGATGGGAAAATAGAAGTAGTCCATAAGACTTTGGTGCAACTTTTCACGGGGTAAAATTAGGAGCATCCAAATACCTAGGATGAAAATTAAGTAATATACACAAAATCCTTATAATAGAGAAGGCCACACTTCTATTATAAAGTCTCCATTTGAAACTTGTTTTGCATATTTTCCACCTTTAGCTTTGGATATTGCATATGGTCAACAAGGAGGAGTGAGGGAAGATATCATAAGGGATGAATTAAGGGAAGACATTTTTTTTTAGAAGATCAAGAAAATCCATATAAATATATAGGAGACACTAAAATAGTCATAAGAAAAATATAAGGCCATGCACGAACAACACATAATGGGGAAGTCCTTCAAGGTGGGAGACATAGTATGGTTATAATTGAACAAGGAGAGGTTGCAGGGTCTTGGTAATAAAATAAAGGCTCTACAATATGGTCCCTTTGAGATATTGGAAAACGTGGGAGATAATTCTTATAGATTCATTCCCCCCCATATATGTGCATTTACTTAGTGGTGAATGTCGAGAATCTTAAACATTATTAGTCTTCCATGCTAGAGCGGGAAGAGGAATAAATCCTTCCTTCTATAGAGGATTTAGCACTAGATCCTCAAGAAAGGTTGGTAGGAGATACAAATTTGTAGAAGAGGTCTAGAAGTACAAGGCAAGGGTAGCATTTGCTTTGGAAAAATGGGTTGAAAGGAAAACTTCCATGGAAAGCTAAATGGTACACCCTAGAAAAGGTGGAGGAAAAATTTCCTCACCTTATTTGGTAGAAGAATTGGGGACCAAAAGCCTCCCAAATTGAAGACATGTGATCATGATTTCTTAGTTATAGTAATTTTCATCCATCTTGATTCTTTCAAAGTGGAAAAAGTGGAGGAATAAGGTCATAGGACCATTTTTACCAATGGGTCCCATTTTGGTGAATTGGGATTTGAAACCTTCCAGAAACGGTTTGAGGCATCAAATAACATTTTTTGGGGGTAAACATTTTTTGCTTAAGTATTTCACCTTCATTCTCTATTTTACACACATTTAACTTTCCAACAGTGCAATAATTGCTGCAATTTGAGTCCATATGCAAAAATTATGCCACTAAGAAATTGACCTTCCTATTTTGACCACCGTAATTCGAGAGGATGTCACATCAACCACCATTATTCATAGAAAATGGGCTAACCACATGATCACGATGAAGATGACTTTAGAAGAGTCCATGTTGTAACTTCAATTAAGAATTGAAGGAGTCAAAATTAACCACTAGTAGGCTATCGAGCTATGTTATAACTTGGCCACTAGGAGGAAAATGGGTTCCATTCTATTTGAGTGAATTTTGTTCTGCAAATGAGAAAAGTAGCTAAGAGTCGGTAGGTAGAGAGAAAATAGATAGGGTTTGTGCATTGTAACATCCCATGAGCCACAATCTCCCTTATTTCTACTTGCATCCATTTTCCATTTAGAGAGAGATAATAGAGAAACCTCACCTTCTAGTTGGGTTTTCTCCTGAAAGGGTTTTCTACGTTATATTTTGTGTTAATTTGTTGTTTGTGAGCTTTATTTCTTTGTTATCTATTTTATACATAATTATACTTTGCATGCATATGCAATAAACATTAATTAACAAATATAGAAATCTAAGGAGAAGTAAACCCTCATAATTTATATTTAATATATTCTAATATATTTTAATAAATCTATTGTGATGAACTATCCAATGGAATATCCATTGATAATTTACAGATCACCACATTTTCTAATCGTTTGAACTTTGATCACGTGCTCCATATTTGGAATATGTGTGTCATGGTGATTGATTACGATACGGTTATTTCAATGCAATTCCCACATGACCTAACACCTAACACCTAAACCATGAAATCCAATTATGCATATTATTATCATTTAATTACATGCTATCCAAGTTTCCAAAGTGGGGCATCACATGTAGTTGTTAAAGAAGTGGGTTTAGTGTCCAATGAGAATCTTACTTGGATCTACCTAATGATGTGCAACCTCGAGTCTTTTCACCAAGAAAATAAATTTCCTTCAAAGAGGATGTTACCACATGACCATGGTCAATTGAAAGTTTACAATAAAATGAAACATATTTATAATATAAAGTTTGAGTCTACTTTTAATTGTTGTTTTTCACCACAAAAAAACTTTCCTTAAATCTATAAAATATATATCATAACATATGCAATGAAATGTTTTCATAATTTTAATAACCAAAAACATGAAAAATTACACATCTCAATATTTCAAAAAATTATTAAATTTCCTGACCTATTTTAAAATCATCCCCATTACATATTTTTCTACGTACCCAAAAAAAACAAACTACAATAACTTCATAAATGATCTGATAACCTCGGAAAACTAACATCATTTACCAATAATTTTCTCTATTCCACTAGGAAAGGAAATTAAATTCAAATTAAAAACTTTTACATATACGTATAACACTTTTACTCTCTTAAAAAAACAAAAAACAAACCAACTTTTATCCATCATAAATTATTAAATGGAAAAATGATTTCATGGCGGAGAAAATCCTCCTCTATTGTCCCATGTTGATAAACTGAATAGTTAAAATTAAAACAACAGTACCCATACAAAAGATTAAGATAATGCCCCTATCCATATTTAATACCAGCGAATCGGGTACAATGGAATTCCATTTAGCTTTTTAAAAGATTAAGATAACCTTCAAAGAGGTACGTTTATGTTAGATAACATCAATAATGAAAAGTTTTAGAACGTGTGTTAAGGAGGTTGTTTAACAATGACCTTTAACAAAAAAAACTTATCATACTTATTAAAAACATTGCCATCTTATAAACCATCAAAATATAAAACCCTGAGACAAGGCTAGATATAAAACATGATGAAAAGAATTTGAGTTTTTATATTCACATTGGTAGAAGGCGATAGATGGACCATTCAACTACCTAGCTCTTTGTGGGAAATTAGAAGAATCCAGAACCATATGTGTTGTAAAACTTTCTTACTTTATAATATCATATGTGTATGTGTAGTGGTTGTTCAAGAAAAGGTAATTAGGTTTGGTATTTGTCAATGTAATTATGATCTTTATATTTGTCAAGAAAAAGAATTATTATTTTTATAAATTATATAAACGAGTTTCTTGTTCATTCCATAGGTCTAGGAAAGTCAAAGAGTCAAAATAAAATTGAAGAGTCCTTCTTGAGCCTATGTGTAATGTATATGGGTCAAATTGAATGTCTACAACAACCCTCGAAGACCAGTACAATTCTCTAGATGAAGTCATCCAACAAATGAACTAAACAAAAAGCACGCCGGCTTGCAAATAGAGTCACACCTGTTCACACTGACAAGTTGGATTAATATGTCAGTCAAACCATTATAAATAGGCGTGTGAGTTCAGAATTACAGTCAAGGAATTTTGGACATCTCTCTGCAACTCGAATCTCTGAAATCTCGGACAAGTATAGGGGTCTGCAATCTACATTAAAGAAGGACACAATTTCGGATGTCTCTGAAACAGTCTTGGTGTAGGAAGAATACTATCACAATCTCAGTGGATATCAACAGTCTTTGCATATATGTGATGAGAAGGATCTCAGTATTACTGTCTTGGCATGGTTAAGGATCACGATGATCCCACAGTAGCACACACAGTCTTGACATATCTATTATGAAGAGGATAATACACTCTTGACATACTCACAATCAAAGTCTCATTGTAATGATAAGAACCTCAGTGATCCTACAATAATGTTCTCTGTCTTGGCATACATTCTAAGTACAACTATACTCTCATAGAAGTAATAATGTAAATACAATCATCATCTCGATGAAGACAAGGTCAGTATAGAGACCTAATTGACATGGTGATGATCTTAGTGAAGGTGCAACAATGGTACTACTGTAATGCAATATGATGACCTCAATGAAACAACATTGATGAAGATGATCTTAGTAGTAACAAAGGAAGAGGATTGGTGTCTTGGTCTTGGAGTGGTATAGAGGGTCAAGTATAATAGTCTTGGTGTTTATCAATTAGAATCTCTATAAGAAGAATTATGTGCGGGTTTTCCTCTCCAAGAGGGAGAGATTTTGGTCCTGGATGAATGCCAACTTCTTGTGTTCTTGTCCCTTTGTTTTGGTAGCAATTTGATGAAGTAAACACACACACTCGGAATAAGAAGAAGAACAAGATAATATAAATAGTAAAAGCATTTCACAAATTGTTATCAAGTATAGAAGAATCTATCTAATGCTAACTGCCCTAGATTCTTCAACATGGTATCAGAGGTAAGGTGTAGAAGTCAAAGGAAGGGCAACAAAAGAGACATACAAGGACCAGTCCTCAAGAAGGGCATCAAAGTAAGGTTAAGGGTTTTGTCAAGAATAAGGATCAGGTCTACAACAAGCAGTCTATATCAGCAAAGAACCTTTTCTCCATAGTCTTCATCAAAAAGGTCACCAAGAACCTTATCAATATGAGTACAAAGCAAGATAACTCAAAGTCAAAGATTATCGTCTTGGAGAAGGTCAAAAATCCGAGAAGCAGTTCTAATCTACACTATAATAAAAGGAAAACACAATACATTTCACAGTCTTGGTGCTAGCCTAAAAATTTGGGTTTCATCACAACCCATGTCATACCACAACAATCTTAATGACTTAAGTAGTTTCAATGATTGGTATTGAACAATGCTCGAAGGCCACAAAGATATTTTCTCATGCTAGTCAACTCAAGCAAGGTTCTACTCCAGCAAGGAGCATTGCAACAAGGTTACAAAGATATACAATCACAACATACATTACAACAATATCACTTCAGAAGGAGAACACAATGCCACATCTTGGGTGGACATCATGAAAATGCTCTCAAAATTCTTGATTTCGATTCCATACCCTCACGATCAAGGAATCAAATAATCTCAAAATATCATAAAAGGCAGTAGTGCTTGGTGTTGAACAATGCAAGGAAGTCTCAAGAAAGGTTCCTGGAACTCTATTGTACCATGCAGCTCAAGCAAGAATCTCATTGAAGGATATCACTAAAGAAAGCATCAAGGTGAAGATTTCATCTTCACATGACAAGTAAGTATCTTTTTATTCTATATTCAATTTTGGTTAAATGAATTCATGATTTCAAGGGCATCTATGAATTGGATGGGTTATCAAGATTCCTTGCATGAAGAAGGAGAATAGACATAGTCCTCTAAGTAGCTGAAGTCATCAAAAGGTCTCCTCTGAATTTATGAAAAGGGATATTTATGAAAGATTCCCTCACATATCAAAATTGGAGACATCAAAGTGACGTAGATGATAAACTCATTCTCTTAAGGTGCAATGAAGAAGGTCATATGAAATATGATCTACATGAAAGTAAAGGTTATCAAAGGATGTAGGATATCTTCCATATACAAGATCTAGAAAGGAAGATAACCATAATGCACTAACAATCAAGGTAACAAATTTTCATGAACAAGAAGGTTACCTCATTCAACAACTTGTGGTCTCTATTCCAAATAGAGAAGTACAAGTTGATGGCAAAAATATTGAAGGTTAAAAGAAATCAACCATGTGCAGAAAAAGGAAGGCAAGGTTGGTCCTCAAGCAAGACAAAATAAGTATATTTAATATTAAATTCTATAGAAATATTTTGTAAGCTCATATCACTAAAAGATGGGGGAAGTTGAAGAAAAGGGCCAATGAAAGAGGGAGTAAAAAATCTCTCCTATGAGTAAGATAGTATCCCTCACAAAAAGTTCCTATCATAAGCTCCTAGATCTTGTGTTATAAGATATGACAATGATAATAAGATGCATCATGGCATCATGGAAGCATTAGGAAAAAGAACTCGTAACATCTCCATAGGGATCATGAAGGACAAAAATCCATGGTAGACAACATGTAGGATATATAGCTCTTGGGGACCTCAGTGGACATTGAAGGAAAGAAAGGAGTCATCTAAGGCTCATCATACATCAAGTCAAAAAGGAAACATCTTCCAGTTGTGGATATACAAGAACCTCAACATTCTCTGATGGAATCCTCACCGTAGGGTTCACTAATATAGAAATGAAGCAAGTGTTTCAATGGGAACTCAAACTTATGGAATCCATGAGATGATGATGTGATGACATGAATCAGATCAAGGAATTGAAAATATTTTCAATCAAGTTGTCGGAAGAAGCCTCGATGACCTGAAGGTAAGACAAGGTATGTATGCTTATGTTTAATTTTATAATCATATGGTTTCAGGTAACATGGATCATTGCTTCTATCTTGAGAGGCACGAACAAGAGAAAAATGATCTCTTCCTCTGAAAAGATGCAGGAAGGCATAAGTCACACTAGATGAAATTAACATAATATGTCCTCATATGAAGTATGAGGTAATTGACTACAATAAAGAAACTCTGATTGAAATCTATGGAATGTGTGAGGAAGGAAGAGATCATGAGATATGCAACCATGATGAAAGGCAATCAACATCCAAAAGACTAAGAAGATTTGACTAGGAAATCTCCCAGAAAGATATGAAGACTCTAATAAAAGTCTAAAAATAATGAAGACCCTTGATAATGGATATCTTTGGGAGATGTGACAATATATGTGCAGGATAATGATACCTACAAGAAGATGTCATGATGAAGAGCCGTCTCGTATGGTATGATTTAATTTAATATAATTTCTTGAATAATATATGGATGAATTAATGCAGGGCTACTAGAACAAGACTTGTAAGTACAAGTGCAACCAACATTCATGCGATGGATGGAAACTCTTGAAAGAAGCATGGAGAGAAAAGAAGTAGCCATATGAAGAATGTTCTAGATATGTACCAATAAGGCCACTTTACATGAAGAAAGGAATGAAATGAAAAAATAAGAAGGAAAGTGATTGATGTTGTTGTCCTACAAGGAAGAAGCTCAAATAAATTACATGACATCAAGGAGAGAAGTTGATCAAGCAGCTAAAGGACCCACAAAGAAAAAGTTGTTGATATATAAAAAAGTCCCTAGCTAAGAGGGAGCTCTGACTAGTCCTTGATCAAGAGGGAGTTTTAATTAAGAACACCCCTGATTACAAAGGTGTGACAATTATGTTTTTCCATGTCATGTGTCATGCACTAGACCAGGACTAACAGCCATAAGTCTAGATGAAGGCCATGAATGGAAATGTAGACACATCATAGACACAACATTCTTTTCTTAACTTGGGAATAAATAATGGGAGGATTGGGTAATTATTTGGTATCTGATACTCTTTGAGGATGTGTAGGGCATCCAAGATAAGAGTAGGCAAGAGGATTGATATTCTTTTAGGGTTGGGAACCCAAGATAAGAGTAGTCCTAGAAGGTCATACTCATTGAACGCCTGGGTGGGTATGTACCTTGAGAGACAATGATGAAGATGTCTATAAATCATTGGTCTTGCCATCATTGTAGCTCATGGTCTCGTGGAGGGATGGAGTTGTTAGTCAAGGCCTTACACTATGACAATGCTGATTGATATGATGTTATATAGATGGGATTACCAATCCAATTATTCTTATAAGAAATTCTTCAGATTGAGAATAACAGAGTACCATTGTAAATACCTCCCTAGTTAAGAGGGAGTGTTGAAGAAAAGGGGAACTAGGTTCGGTATTTGTCAATGTAATTTTGATCTTTGTACTTGTCAAGAAAAAGAATTATTATTTTTATAAATTATATGAATGAGTTTCTTGCTCATTCCATAGGTCTAGGAAAGTCAAATAGTCAAAATAAAATTGAAGAGCTCTTCTTGAGCCTATGTGTAATGTATATGGGTCAAACTGAATGTCTAGAACAACCCTCAAAGACCAGCACAATCCTTAGATGAATTCGGCAAACAAATGAACTAAATAAAAATAATGTCAACTTGCAAATAGAGACACATCAGTTCACACTAACAGAGTGACTTAATATGTGGGTCAAACCACTATAAATAGGCATGTAAGTTCAGAATTACAGTCAAGGAATTTGAGACATCTCTCTGCAACTCAGATCTCTGAAATCCCGGACAAGTACAGGGTCTGCAATCCGCATTACAGAAGGACACATTTTTGTATGTCTCTAAAACAGTCTCGGTGTAGGAAGATCTCAGTGTAGGAAGAATACTATCACAGTCTTAGGGGATATTAGCAGTCTTTTCATATATGTGATGAGAAGGATCTCAGTATTACTATCTCAGCATGGTTAAGGATCACGATGATCCCACAATAGCACATATAATCTCGACATATATGTTATGAAGATGATAATACACTCTTGACATGCTCATACTCATAGTCTCATTGTAATGATAATAACCTTGATGATCCTACAGTAATGTTCTCTATCTTGGCATACATTCTAAGTACAACTATACTCTCATAGAAGTAATCATGTAAATACAATCATGATATTGATGAAGACAAGGTCAGTATAGAGACCTAATTGACACGGTGATGATTTCAGTGAAGGTGCAACAATGATCTAGATGAAGGTGCAACAATGGTACTATTGTAATGCAATAATGATGACCTCAGTGAAACATCAGTGATGAAGATGATCTCAGTAGTAACAAAGGAAGAGTACTGGTGTCTTGGTCTTGGAGTGGAATAGAGGGTCAAGTATAATGGTCTTGGTGTTAGTCAATTAGAATCTTTGCAAGAAGAATTATGTGCGGGTTTTCCTCTCCAAGAGAGAGAGGTTTTGGCCCTAGCAGAACGCCAACTTCTTGTGTTTTTGTCTCTTTGTTTTGGTAGCAATTTGATGAAGCAAACACACACACTCAGAATAAGAAGAAGATCAAGATAAGATAAATAATAAAATCATTTCACAAATTGTTATCAAGTATAGAAGAATCTATCTAATGCTAACTGCCCTAGATCCTTCAACAGTGTTCATGTCTAAAAATAACATTTTTATGATTTTGACTTTCATATAATTGTGTTTATGAATCATTGACTTTCCTATAATTATGTTCATGAAAAAGTAAATGATGATATATAAATGAAATTTATTATAATTATTTTTGGATAGTTTTAAAAAATATTGTAAATTTATATTTTATTTTCATGGAATTTTTAGCTTTCATATAATTATTTTTATGGAAAAGTGATGCAAGAACATCGATCCATTCTCCGAAAAAATAGCAAGAATACGTTTTTAAAAGCACAATTGTAAAAAGGCAGGGTAATATCTTTTTTGTAAAGGATTAAAAGCGTGAAAAATTAGATTTGAAAGGGATATTAGGAATTCTTTGAGGGATTTGTGGAGAATATCATGTTGAGTGCTTTGTGGAGAGGATCATGTTGAGAGCTTTATGGAGAAGATTGTAGATCTTGAGATAATCCATGACGTTGAAATGATCCACAATATTATAATTTCCTCTATAAATTGTAGCCTTTGGGCATTAAAAAGAGGTGGTTATTAGAATGAAGACCCGGCTAGCCAAGGAATCGATAAATTATATACCACATGGTTCTTCAATTTGCATTAGAAGCGAGGATGAGTTGAGTTTGTGGGCTCATAATCCATAGGTCCTAGGATCGGGACCATTGGAAAACTTGAAATGATATACCCCAGTTGTTAAAAAACTATATATTACAGAGAAATGGAACACATAAAATATTGCAAAAATATAAACACAGAAAACACACAAAATAAGAGAGACACAGATATATGTGGTTCACCCAATTTGGGCTACATCCACGGAGAAACAACCAGTCCTTCCTTTCATATTATCTAGCAAAATGAAGAGATACAACCTACAACATATCTGCTATAATTGCCTCTTCACTCTCACACAATCTCCTCTCTCTTTCTTGCTTAGAATACACATCTACATAGTTGCAATACAATTCCCTCATATATAGTGCGGGGTTTCCTTCTAGGGAAAAGAACACTAAATTAAACATAACTTCTACCATCATATTTCCACCTAATGAACGACCTAGATTGACTACGAAATTACAACATTTGACAAGGCAATTTTACATCTATTTTTAGCTTCGGGGGCGCTGCCCCTGATCCCTCGCTGGGGGAGGGGGCTCTAAAGAATCGTCGTCGCCCCCCCCCCCTCCCTGGACCCCCTTGTTATATACCTAGGGGGGGTAATATGGGGTACCGAGGGAGGTACCCAAGGTAATAATGTAATAATGGGATGGGCCATAGTAATAAATAAGGTGGTTAACCCATGTCATGTAAGGGACCACAAGTAGTTAATAATAATGTAATGGGCCCATGGTATTAGTTGATGGTATGAGTAAACCATGGTAATGATGCATGGTATTGTATGTATGAGGCCTATATAGAGGCTAGAGACTCCACATGGAGAGATACGAAGAGAAGTATTCTTGTATGAACAAGCACATGGCTCGTGGAATATTCTCCTTCCTTAAGGAGTGAATGTATGGTGTTGCCCTACCATAAAGGTTTGATATCAATAAAGATTCATTTCTATATATTTCTTGGGTTTATGTGCATTATCTTATGCTTTCTTATCAGATCTATAATATCTTGGGTTAGATATACAACAAGTGGTATCAGAGCTACAACAAGTGGTATTAGAGCTACAACAATTGGTATCAGAGCACTTTCTTGGGCACAAAAGTGGAGATTTTTTTTTTTTTTTTTTGGAGGATTTCAAGGGCGGCGAGTTTGCAGATCAGATCTGTACGTTTTGGTTCAAGATCTAAAAAATTTGATTGAAGATCTGTATTCCTTGTGAAAAAATAGCCGATTTCAAAAAAAAAATCGGTCGAATCGGAGTCCGGATGAAGGAGATATCGCTGATTTAAAAATCAGTAGGGTTGCAGATAATTTTTCAGGGAAGTGAGTTTGCGGCGCAGATCTAGACGTCCTGGTGTAAGATCTGCAAGATCTAATTGTAGATCTAGAATATTTGTGAAAAAACACCCAATTTCAAAAAACAAATCAGGCGAATTGGAGTCCGGATGAGGGAGATATCGCTGATTTAAAATCAACACTTTTTTCAGAAATTTTGGGTGACGGCGGGAGAGTAGCAGCGCAGATCTGGAAATTCCAGTGTCTGAATCAGGATTTCTATCACATGGGCAGATGCAGAATGGTTGTTCCATTTCCAAAAACAGGTTATAATAGGGATTCTGAGCAATATTGACTAAACTATGACAATTTCAAATTTTCGCCAAAGTTTTCTCAAAACCCTCTTCATGGCGGGTTACAGTTTTACAGGAAAAGATAATGGTCCTACTATTGAAGAATACATAAAAAAACTGAAATCATTATGGAAAAACAATTGGAAATGGTTTGTAGTGGAGCTATTTAGAGAGGAGGCAGCCACATGGTGGGGATTACTTAACCAAAAGAAGTGTCTCAACCTACCCAATGAAGAATTTGAAAAATTACTTTTGGACAGATGGTCTCATGCCAGAAAACAAGATAAGGAGAAACATGTGGGTCTATTTCCTACTGGTATATCCTTATTACAGGTTCATGGATTAATTCAGAAAGAGAAGATCATTGTTTCTATCAATCCTAGTTGCGAGCATAATTTCATCAATGTTAATTTGGCAAACAAATTGCAAGTTCCAGCAAAACAAATTGAAAATACACAGGTTGATGATGAGGATGTTCAAATTTATAGGGATTTGAAGCTTTCTATGGACAAGTATGTGTTGCATGGTGATTTTTATACTTCAGAGATGGATAATATGGATGTTGTTTTGGGATATCCTTGGATGGAATCTGTGGGTACTATCAATATTAATGTCTAGAAGAAATCCCTGAAGCTCTGGTATAAAAAGAAGAAAATTACATTACAGGATATTTCCACTGATAAACAGATAGAGTCCAAGGAGGTTGAAGCAGAAGATGTTCCAGGGTCTGACATATCAGATGATGAGCAGTTGATGGTCGACAATCATACACAAACAGAGGCTGAAGCGGAAAAGGTTACAGGTGCTGATACATCAGAGGAGGACTCAGTGGTTGAAGTCATATTGGAAAAGAAGACACCACAACAGGCACCTCAACAGGGGGAATTAAAGAAGACGACATCGTGGGTTAAAACTTCAACATATCATCACCCACATCACCCCGCAAGACAACCATCAAGATGGCAACCAGTTAGTCACAAGGACAACAACCCCCACAAGATAGATAAGCAGAAGCGAAGAGCCACCTACTACACATCAACACAAAAGAGCTACCACGATCAACTTCCATCTCAAGCAAGCGAGGCACCAGCGAGATCGAGGGTTCACCTTTCTCTTGGATGGCTAGATGCA
>APFE030762794.1:0-12174 GCA_000404065.3 Pinus taeda | reverse complement strand
TTCCTTCCGTCAATCTCCTCAACTGACCTGTTCATGCCATGCTTCAATCACTTTCACGATTTTATAGTTAATGAACAAATCTGCTTAGCCTTATGAAGGCCTCCATGGAAGAAAAAAGTCCATTACAAAAAAAAACAACAAATTCCTGAAATTTTGAAAAGCAAAGGTTCGTCTCCGAGGAGAATGTATAAAAGAACCAGTCTTTTTCTGGAGTAGGAGCATATATAGATAGGGTGATCTTGTTCTCTCTAGAAGTGGTATTATTCTCGGTATTCTAGATCCACTGTTACTTTTGGTGAATTAATTTCCTGAACCTCCGCAGCCAGAGGTGATCTCTGCTTCAATTCTCAGCATAAATAAACTTCTGGAAAAGTCCCAGAAATTGAAAACCTTAATTCGATTGGCACTTTGAAATACACGAGAGGTGGTCTAGTTGAGCTGATGAACTCAAAATACGTTATAATATCGAATCTTGTTCTGATGATTTCACCTTTCTGGAATGTACATTCGGTCTACTACAGCAACGTTGTGGTCCATGGATTGAGAACTATAGCTCAGTCAGCAGAGGATACACACTGAATATACATATCATGCAGAGGCAGTATACACATCGAAGGTTAATAGTTGAGCCCTCATTCGATCCTCTTATACCAATTGTTTTGTACACCCATTCGATCCATGTCACTGTTCGAAGCTCAATGTAGGCCTCTGCACGTTGCTCCTCCAGCTTACTACACCAAGAGCTCTAAAAATATTCAACAAAAAAGTTCCACCATAAATGTAGTGCTTAATGGCATGATATTTCCTCTTTCATACTCACATTAAAATTTCTCGCAGTCGACTGCACACATTTGTGACTCCACAGATCCAGAGGCACGCCTGGCTGCCCTCACTCGGCTCCAAAATGATCCATGATCTCCCTCAAAAGGCTGAATTAGCATCTGGTGTTGTGGAAACCAGGGGCAATTTCACTGGCATCACACAATGGTCAAGTGGCTCCAATATTTCCACAGTTTTGTGGCTCAACGCACAAGACAGTCAAACTGATCGACCAAAAGAGAATACATAGTATTTGAATGCACAATCGATTCCTCAACGGGCTACAGCTCCAATACCACATGAAGAAGAATCAAAAAGCCATATAACCATATGCATAGCAAATTAACACACAAAAATTAAACTAGCGGAAAAGACAGAGAGCCATCATGTGGTCTCTCATGCTCATGTAATTCACATTATTCGAAAAAATTAATAATACATTTAAATACATGAGTAAGTGGTCTTAAGATAGTGTGTCTATCTTAGACTCACTTGGTTGAAACAATTTCTTAGCTTACACACTAATTTAGGAGAGCTAGTTGGAGAGAATCTCTCATCCAAACTAGACTCCTTAGTTTGAGGAATTCTCATGATTTTATTTATTTAATTTAATAATTGGATTTATTATTGATTTTTAAGAGAGTGAGGCTAACAATAAATCCAGGATTGTGTTGCATCGGTGGGCCTAGGAATCCTTGCTGGTGAATGGTAGGATATATGGTAAAGCCAAAAGGTGGATTTCTCTCCATTGGGCCTAGTAGTCCCGGGTTGGTATATGCGGTAAATCATGGAGAGTGGGTCTCAATTTAGGGCCTAGTGATCTGGTGTGGATTGAGCTAAAGCCTAAGAGACTAGGAGACAGGAAAATTCCTCACGGTGTAGGTGGAGAAATCCAGTGGCATCCATGCTTGTTTGGGCTAGTTATCAAGTGGAGATCATGGTAAAGCCTATTATTACATGTTCATAGTGTTGGCCTAGTGATCTGGGATGGATTACGGTAAATCATGGTTTCTATTGATGAGGGTGAGGTGGTTTAACCTCGGGATGCCTTGGTTCGTTCTTTTGGTTTGAGTCCAACATTCATGCTTGGGATATGGCATGGGGGTAAATGGATGAAGAGAGATTTGGCTCAACTATTCTATGGTCGGGTGGAACGTGCTATTCCCATCCCGGATTTGGATTTTGCATCATCATTATGAGGTAATTTCTCCTTGTATTTCTATGAGTATTATGTTGGTTTATATGTGGATCCTATGGCTATGATTTCCTTGGTATTTCTGTTGCCATTATGTTGGTTATGTATCTATTTTATGACAGTGGCTATGTATGGCTCTCATCATGTTTTTACTTGTAAATGACTGAACCATGTACCTATGACCTAATAGATGATAGCACAATAAATAAGATAAGGGAACAATGCTCCATAGTGATTCTCAGATAAGTATGAGACCCATATGCTTAAATATTTTGTTTACACCTGTAGATTGTGTATTCGTGACATGTTTGATGAAATGCCTGTCATGGCTAGTAGAGGTCTGGTTAAGGGCTTGTTCAAGTATTTGTATTTACATCATTGTTTCCTTGTTATCTTTTTGTTCTGAAGGTGTCATTCAATTTTGGGTAGTGACCTAGACTCTGGGCCTGGAAAAGTGGCTCAAATCTTGGGAGGATTGGCATAACATTGAGAAAATAGTCCCTGGACATTGGCATGCCTTGTCATGAGAGCGTCTAGAGCCCCATCACGCCTTGTCGTCCTTCATACTAAGGGAAACAAAACTAAATTATGAATGGTCTGAGAAAAATAGTCCCTAGACGTTGGCACACCTTGTCATGAGAGAGTGCAGAACCCCATCATGCCTTGTCATCCTTCATACTAAGGGAAACAAGAACTAAATTATGAATGTTCTAAGGAAAACCACAAATAATTAAGCATAAGAATATATGATCTCCTTCATGGAATTTTATCTATAAATGCAACCAATGTGAAGGAATCGATATTTTCGAAGATTCGTCCATAATCAACAATTTCATGTACAATAAGAAAACCTTGTTCAATAGTAAGTTGGATAGCCTCATAGATAGAATAAAAAACAAGTTCGTTAGTTCAAGGATATCATTTTTTTTTAATTTCTAAGGACTCTAAATAAAAAAGGATATACACCCTCACCAATAATGCTTGAAGTTTGAATGAAGGAACCCTAAGGGAAAATGGGGGAATTATTTTCCAAGCAATCCCTCTAGATTCATGATTAATGTCAATTTAGTCATGTTTACACATTTGAATCATGTTAAACCACACATGTCAACTCATCAAAGCCAACATAATATATATAAATAGAGGTGAGATGTAATTCACGTGATCTATAAACTTTTTTGTATATTCCACTAGATGGTTCATCACAACATATTTGATTAAATTTTTTTACTAAAATTTGAAATCTATACTATGGGGGTTAATTTTCCTTAGATTTATGGAATTATTAAGTTATTGTTTACTTCATATACATGCAAAATATAAATATGAAAAAAATAGAGAATAAATAGATCATTCACTCATAAAACAACGATAACACAAGATATGACTTGGGAAACCCTTTTGGAAAAAGACTTGTTGATGGGTCCCATCAATAGGTATATTTTAAGGTCCATCGTGATATCCTGCAGCCCTTAAAACTCTCATTTTCTCACATTAATTCACATTTTTATCCATAATATGCTTAGTAAGAAGACTAAAGGGTGTTTTTCATATTACATGCCCTATGTGATTAATATGCAGGAAAAAGAAGCATTTTTAGAGATATTTACTATGTAGGGGCTTGGTGGAGACATTCAAAGAGAATATAGGGGGTTTGTCCACTTCATTAAGTCCCCTACTCAGCTTGAGATCAAATATTCCTCGCCAACACCTCAAATTCACTAGTATCCAAGGAACTCCAGTGCATGTGAAGATCAAAGGGGATCAGATCCACCAATTTTGATTTTTTGGAGGGGAGCATTCCTCCTTTCAAGGGAGTTGGCCCTCATATAGTTTTTTTATAAATAAACCAGCCTCAAGGCTCATTAGAATTCAATTTTTTGTTGAAGACAAGAGTAGCTACTAAGAGCCTCGTGTTTGATACTATTATTTTCATATTTCATGTGATGTATGTGACTCTAATTTTATGTCAATGAGAATTTCATTTTTGGCCTGCATCTGAGTTAGTTTTGGAGGGCTGAAACCCTTAGGTTTGGGCCCAACCTAGAGGCATTAGCCCCTCTCTTTTATTCTTTCATTGTTCTCATTCAATTCATTGCAATTATTTTCTTGTTTAAGTAGGAATTACATCACAAAACTTGTAGTTGTATATTTTCCTATCACATATCTTGTGGGAAGAGTGGTTCGAAGATCTACAAAAACAACCCGAAAACATGAGTTTATGATTTCTTGGAAATTGTTAAGTGTTGGATTTTAATCCTTCTGCATGCTTGGTTTCTGCAACTTAGAAATTAGTAGCATTGATTTTGAAATTAGAGTTGTGTTGTAGGGTAGAGTAGATTTAAATAAAATTCAACTCATCTTTTCCATAATTTATTTTTCTATAATATTGACCATTTGATGCATGTGCTTGATTAGTCTATAGGGATTGTTGTTTACTTTCAGTGGAGGAAAAACTCTTCCATATCCACCTACACCATTCCATATCTCTCCTGGACACTTCACATTGCTTCCAAACTCTGCCACGGAGATCACTCTTCCAGTGCAAATGAAGGACATTGTGGGCATAAAATTTGGTGCAAGATAGGCCTCTGAGGGGTACTACGCTTGGCTAAGGGGATCCCACACCCTTATCCACCTTCATTCACCTTCATACACCTTCCTTCACCTTCATACACCTTCCTTCACCTTCAAGATACCATTTTTTTCCGTCAAAAATCTCTCGGACCCCCTCCTAAAGCAAAACTGGGCCTCTAACACTTCCTGTAGCAGTCCTGTAGCATTGCTTACTTCGACCATATTCTCTCTAGACTTTGACCCTTGTGTTTTGAATTTGAATAGTGGCCCCCAAACTTTGATTTCCTGATTAAGGAATACTCCAAGACCACTCCAACCCCATCATTTCCTCACTGCAAACATAACACAACAAATAGAATTAGACTTAACATTTCTTTTCATAGTTATGTTGCAGATTGAATTCCTCATTTTTAAGAAAGTTGCAAATATATAAATGATTCTTGCTAGTAGGCTATTGATTTGATTAAGTGTGCAAAAAGAGTTTCATGTTGCATTTCTGCAACTAGACTAGCCTCTTCCTTTCATGCAATTTAAATTAGCATTTACATTTAATGAATGACATTTTCATTTCAGTAGTTAGAATCATGTTCATATCCTTGCAATCATGATATGATTTCATAAGAAATTATCGTTGTAGTAAGTTAAAGTGGTCTCTGAATACCTAGATCTGATCTAATGATTGAGGGTGACATGAGTAGAACCTAATCTACTGTGCATATAGCATTGTCACCTCTAAGTTTGTACGAACACCGGGTTGATAATTTAAGTTGAGAAGCCTTGGGAGTTGTAACATCCATGGTGCAATATTGGGGCTCATAATATAGCTAGAAAGTGAAGCTATTATGATTTTTCTTTGTCTAAATGGAAATGGATGAAAATACAAAAGAGTGAGACCTATGGCCCTTGGGGGACTATAAAACAACAACACCCCGCCCCCCCTCTCTCTCTCTCTCTCTCTCTCTCTCTCTCTCTCTATATATATATATATATATATATACATACATATACTATACTCATATATGGAACAAACAAAATACACTCAAATAGAATGGAACAACTTTACCTCCTAATGGCTTGGTTATAAAAAACCAAAATATCCAACTAGGGGTTAAATTTGACCCATTCAACCCTCAATATGAGTTACAACTTGTTGAAAGTGCTATAAATTCATCAACCAAGGGGATATCCTCGATGTGAAGTCCAAATTAGACCTCACACCATTTGGAATAGGAGACCCATCCAGGATATCCGCCTAGCTGCCATGTATTCTTATAAGTTTGCCTTGGCTATAAAGTTCAACACAAGAGAGTTATGCACAGGTAATCTCAGATCAACAAATGAGTATTCCTAATGAGTGTTCGGTTGTATGTGTGTCAAGGTTCTTCTACTACGGAGGGAGAAAAAAAATGAGTCTCTAAGAGAGAAGTAATAGTACCACCCTAGCAGAGACACACGTAACCAAGAAGGATCCGTCTAACATCCAACAGAATAGTCCACAAAGTTGCAATAGTCATTACAACCAAACAACAAGAAAGATCTGTCTAATATTGAGCGGAGTAGTCCACAAGGATGTGAAAACAATAGTAACCATTACAACACATTCTCGATATCATAAGTACTAAAATAACTAAAATAGTTTAACTACTTTAGCAGAGATGAAAGCAAACATGTATTACAAACATCCATAGGATAGTCTTACAAATATTAATAATCCATGCATGAAGAACGTGCTAGCCATGAGGCTTCTTATATTCAGTAAAATTTCCAATACACATGTATACAATGAACACCAATAGCTTTAATAGTGGAGTGTTGGAGCCACTCCTTGCTCCCCAAAGGAACTATCTTGTCTCTCTAATGCCTTGTGGGAGGAGCCAGTGTGAAAAGTACTTTGCTCATAGAATGAGGGTGTATATATAACTAATGGGGTGATGCTTCACCTCCCTTGTGACTCTTTGACTACCCTAATGATTGTTTGACTTCCTATTACTTTTCAACTTTACATGACTCTTCATCTTTTGTACATGTCCTTTGGACTTCCACTTTACAACACATTTTTGAATAATAAATTACATGATCCACGGTATTGATGTGGCATATGACAACATATGACATGACATGACATGGCACTGATGACATGAATTGCTTGATGATATGGCAATTTCAAGCCACTTCTGTTGTTTCTTCCTACATGTCTTCTTGAGTATGATATTTTATCCACTTCCTTATGGCTAAGAGGTAAGGAGTATTCAATGATATCAAGTCTTGAGGTGTGGTCACAAACTAGTGTCCCTTTTTCTTCTCTTGATTTATCAACTTGCATAATCAACTAAAGAATATGTCTTTCAACATGTTTCCCTTCTCCATCTCCTTCTTCATCATCCTATAATTGTGTGATAGAGTACCTGCATCTACAATTCACTCATGACAAGACGACATCAATCTAATAAACCACTAGTATAAGATGGTACATGTTGATCCGCTGATTAAGCTGAAACCGGGTGGCAGGCTGAGGGTGAGGCTCAATGACTATTCAATTTCATAGTTCAGACAATCAAAGGGTGAGTCTTGAGAATTGAGACTGCGAAATGCGTAATTCAGGCTGGACTAGGCAGACATATTGCACAGTTTTGGGGCTCAATGAACCAGGCTGAGAGGTTTTGCACTGTCTCAACTAATTGGGAAGTTCTAGGAGGCACTGTAAACCTGATGATTGTGAAATTGAACATATTAGGAGCTCAAGGAATGATCTTGAGCTCAGATACTACGCAATGTGCAGTTGACACCAGGATGGATGGCTGGATTGCGAAATTCTGGTGGCCAAGTTATGGGCTTGAGCATTGGAACTGCGCAGTGCATAGTCCTAGGAGGCAAGAACTGTGCATTGTATAGTGTCAAGGGGAATGGTTGCATCTTTAGGGTTGAAACTGCGTCATGCACAGTTGAGGAAGGTTAGATGAGGCTAAGTTGTTGGGAAATTTATGAAATTTGGCCAAGTGTGGGATTAATGAGGTGATGCGAATAGTGATATGACTTGACTGCGATCACACATTTAGAAAAAAAGATTACACAACAGCATATATCATTGAAGACATTTGAACAATACTTTTCCCTCAGTGTGACAAATTTGCGATGACTTATGACAAGTGCAACACCAAAGATACACTCTGTGACGATCATGACGACACTTGTGCGACTATGCTTAAAACTTTGGGAATGAGTGTGATGGATGTTTGCATGGTTAGATCAACTCATTTTCACAAAGAAAACCCCTTAAAACTACCAAAACAATCTTATACACATTGTGCAACAACTAACATTCGAAAAGACGACATTTTACTTCCTCGCAAAAGGGACCAAAACATTTAAAGAAAACACATGGTATGGATTTCAATGTTTGTGATGATAATATACAAGACCAAGCTATGCTCCAAAATTTGGCGCAAGCCAAAAATTTGGAGGGTGTTGTAGCAACGACAACACTTGGCAACACATTGGTAGAATTCCAACTTCTCTGTCTTAGTGAACACTTTTATGCAATGTATCAATTCTTTAATGAGTATTGATTCATGATGCAGATCACTTTAGCTTCCCCATTGAACCCGTGAATATAAATGGTCCACTTTGTTCCTTTCTCGGTTGAACACAAGCATAACATTCAACAATATTGCAATGTTTCGAATCAGAAAGGGTAGTGAAGTTCATGAGCTTTATATTTTTTCACCTCTAGTGTTACTCCATTGCTAGCAGGCCTAGACAGTACCCCGACAGAGTCAATAAAGGAACACAAAAATTGCTCCGCTACTAGCGAGCCTAGAAAGTAATCCAATGGAGTTGCTTGCTTCACCTCTCTACATAGGAATCCTTTCTCTTCTTTCACATTTATGTATATATTTAAAGAGGAATGTGCATTGGGACTTATTCATTTTGTGGGTGGAAGAGGGATCCTGACTTATTGAGATCAGGAGAGGTTGTTCCTTTGGAGAAGCAAATAGAGGTCTTTGATTTAGGTTTGCTCATTTATATTTTCCCATTTTCCTCTTATATTGATTGAATAAGTGTGAAAATACCGAAACATAAAGAACTGAGTGTGTGCATGAGGTTTCCTGAATAGACACAAGTATCACGGTTTGACCAAAACTTTCCGTATGGACGGATCATATTTTCCGTTGGAACTTCATTGACCAAAATATGTAACCAACATAAAGAAGGAGGACTGAAGGTTAGCCAAATGTTGTAGTGTCACAAGAATCTTTTCGATTTTTCCACATTTCCTTTTGAGCCGACAAAGCATCTTCATGCAAGGTCTTACAAAACAAAATAAAAGACAACACATAACAAGGAAAAAACCCCAGAGTCAAAAGATGATGCGAAACAAAAATGAGAAAAAACAAGACAAACTATAGACAATGAATGTTGGATGAATTTCCAAGTAAAGTAATATGCAACTTGACCTAGTCCTAAAATAATCATCTAGAAGGTCGGGATCACATATAATGAAATTTCCAATGAAGCTACAGTAACTTTCTCTAACCGCATTCACAAAGATATAAGCAATTAAAACTAATATAAAGCAATGTGAAATAGAACATATAAGAACTTGAATAAATTGCACAAAAAATTGAAGGTATTTCTTGTCAATAGAATGACAGGCCATAGCCACTACTTCTAACCATTTCACATTCTTACCCTTTTGATTAAAACCATATTTCAACAAACCTCAGAAACTTGTTTCGAATGTGTCCTCAACTACACCAAACTCATTAAATTAGCAAGCATGCAGAAAGATAAAAACTTGTTATTTGTGACAGAGCCTACCAAGTAAGATTGATCCAACCATTCAACGATTGGATTATAAAATTCGTGACAATCCTCTTGAAAACCTCGAAATCTTTGAAAATGTGTCTTTTTAATTAGAGGCATGGGATTACAATGAGAATCTTGCGAGGGAAAATAGATATGATCATATTCAATAGACATGTCAAGATAGTGAGGATTTGACATAACCATGAGTGAGTGCGGAAGTGCCTCAACTTCTTGACAGGTACTCGGATAGTGATATGTTAAACCATAAAGATCAAAGGGTGCAAAACAATTATCATTGGATGTGCTGATGGGAAAATAGTAAGTTGAACAACAGTCGACAGGGACAAAATCATGATCAGATGGGTTGATTAAAGCATCAGATTCCTAGTTTGTAATTACCAAAGATAAATCAACTTGAACAATTCGCAAACGCTCTGCATAATAGAATCGTCTTCCTCACATGATGAGTGTAACAAACCATTTTCTTGTAACTAGTTACACACTACACTAGCATCGTAATCATCGAAACAAGTAAAAAGGAATGGTAGTATAGCAAACACATGAATCCAATCAGGGTAAAACGAGTGATAATGATTTGATTTATCAAATAATCCATGCATTCATTAGCGCTCAAGAGGATTTCATGTGCGATGAAAAAGATTAGCATTAGAATATTCACAAGAAGGATCAGGAGCTGATTGTTTTCAAAATAATGTGACAAACATGACTTCCTTGGCCAAAAATATTTAGAATAATAAACTTCACAATTCCATGCTTTTGTGAGGGAAATGCTCTCCAAACCTTGGTTAAGAGCAATATTTTTGCATGGAGATGAATCAACTGAAATAGGAACTTGAATCCAATCAGAAACGAAATCTTGAAACTTTAAAATATTATATCTGCAAAGCCAAATATATTTCAAGAAGGAATTTAAATTGAGTGAAACCATGCAGAAAGAAGAATTTTGCGGGAAAAACATACTGACTCAGTTTAGGGATCTTAATAGAGTTGTGAGGTCCTAACATAACCATCAACAGAAGTTGAAGTGCCTTGACTCCCTGACAAGTCCCAAAACTTTTAAGGATTATAAAATCTCATTTTGAAGATTGAACTAGATCATGCATGGTGTGAGGAAATTTGCTTTCACTTATTTAATGATATCACTATCAACCACATGGAAAACATCTCTCTCACTGATTTGATCGGATTTTACGACTTTGACAACCGGATTACTCTAGTCAAATGATTCTTCTAATCGTAAGTCTAGAGATGTATGAATCAAAGAAATTTCATGAGCAAGTTGATTTAAAGAGTATCTTCATGAAAAACAAGAGATGATACGGGATGGAAGGGATACTAAATGATCTGATTATTTTATCTTTCATCGTGGACAACCCTAATACCTTGTGTCAATTGAGAAGTGATCTCATCCAATGTAGAACTTGAAGAGCATGGAGTATCTTCATCACATGTATATTCATCACAAATAGGTGAGCACAAGGGATATTGGGATGAAGAGGAAGTTTTGATAAGAACATTTTATTTGGTTGGGTCAGATCCGAGATCTAATTCTTCAGATCAACATCTTCTGGAGGAACCAAAAAATTAATTGGTGCACTTGGGAATTCGTCATCACGTACATTAACGGAATCATCATCGTTAGAATGATTTTTTCCCAAGACTACAGATCTAAACAAATTGATTTCATTTAATGCACTATTGAGATTAAGAGATTTAGAATCATCCAATAATGTAAGAGCATCATCTTGACATAGAGGATTTTGAAAAAGAGAAGAAAGAATGAAAGGATCTTCGCCTTTGTACTCTTCTACTTGTGTAATGTGACTACCTTGAACTTTATCACAATTTGGACCAACAACTTGAAAATTAGGAGAGTTTGAAAAACTAGTTGATGGGGCATATTGATCATACGAATCATGGTACAAAGAGTCATGGCATGTAGATGATAGAGGATGATAGAAAATCAAATCATATTCAATACTAGAGTTGTGAATGTTGATACCATCTTGAGGAATAGAAAAATTAGCTTTCACCATAGGTTTTATGAGCCATTCTGGGATTTCCTCTATTGGATTTGAATTATGAAAAGTGGAAGGAGGATGAGAAGATGGTTAGGAATTTGATGTGCAGATTTCTCAACTTTACTATCATCGTATGGAGGCACCCTCATCAGAACTGGAAAAGGAGGAGGAAAGGAACAAAAGGAGTAGTCAATTCCTCCTATGAAATTAGGGGTGTCCCTTGATTTATAGGAATCTGAGAAGAAGAGACATCAGTTGGTTTGGATTCATTGTGCAAATAGATATGAACCAAATGCTCAAACTTTTGTTTCAATAAATTGAAATTCATATATTCTTAAGGAAATTTGTAACGAAGATGAAGGAATCGATTAGAGAAATCCTCAACTAATTCATCAGGCTCCATTCTAAGTTGCTTGATTCTTTTATAAACATCTTGGTAATCATACTTATCAAATATTAAATGAAGCTCCTTGATGAGATGGTTAAGGGAAAGAATGGAAGTAGGTGGTAGAATATGACACCATCGGCTAACTAGATCTTCAAGGGTGAGGCATGAAACAATACAAGCCACATCTTCATAATAAATCTCATAATATGCACAAAACTTAAGAAAAAAAGATGCATGTTCGGAAAAGGACGTATCAGCCTCACCATCAAACTTGATTTGAGACAAGCCATAGAGAGGCTCACCGGGGATTGAAAGTTCACCAGGGGATAGGTTAGAAAAATACCCCG
>APFE030762779.1:5107-37412 GCA_000404065.3 Pinus taeda | reverse complement strand
TTAATTATTGGGCAGAAGCAATTAACTGTGCAAATTACATAATAAATCGCACTCCTACTAAGGTTTTAAAGAATACCACTCCAGAAGAAGCATGGAGCTCAATTAAAACAGATGTAAGTCACTTTCGTGTTTTTGGAAGTGAAGCATGGGCCCATATTCCAGATGAGAAACATAAAGCTTTAGAACCTAAGAGTGAAAAATGTATTTTTGTTGGATATCCTGAAGATGTCAAAGGATATAGACTTATTCCACTTAAGTCCAAAAATGTTATCATTAGAAGAGATGTAAAGTTTGCTGAAAATATATTGGCCTACGAGCCTAGTTCGACAGATGTGCACCTCTCTCTATCCCTTCTACTTCTGAAAATATTTCTTCTTCAGATGATGACAACGAGGATGACAATCCCCCCCCAACTTCTCACGATCCTCCTTTAGATCCTCAACTTCCAAAATGGGTCCGTGCTACTCGAGATGCAACAGGTGCTCTTGCAGGTGATCCTATAGATCAACGACGTACACATTATCAGTTCAATAGAGCCTCTTCTTTATAGGGTCAAGCTTCAATGAATTATGATCCTGACACCTTTGCAGAAGCTTCAGGCCATCTAGATTGGGACGCAACTATGAATGAAGAATATCATTCATTATTGGAAAATGATACATGGGATCTTGTTCCTCTTCCAAAGGGACGAAAACTTGTTAGATGCAAATAGGTTTATAGAACCAAGTTTGGACCAGATGGAAAAATTGATAAACATAAAGATCATCTTGTTGCTAAAGGTTTTTCACAAGTTGAAGGCATTGACTATAATAAAACTTTCTCCCCTGTTGCCAAAATGAACTCTATCCGCCTTGCTCCTTCCCTTGCTGCCTCTTTCAAATGGGAAGTCCATCAGATGGATGTTAAATCCGCCTTCTTGCATGGGGACTTGCATGAAGAAATCTAAATGGAAAAACCTCTTGGCTTTATACAAACAGACTCCAGCCTTGTATGCCAGCTTAAGAAATCCCTTTATGGTCTCAAGCAAGCCCCTCGGGCTTGGTATGACAAAATGGATAGATTTCTTTTAGATACTACCTTTTTTAGGTGTCATTCTGACAATACTGTCTACATCAAGAAATTGGGTAAGTCCCTTATCATTATTGTTCTTTATGTTGATGATCTTACCCTTACTGGTAGTGATCCCAACCTTATAAACCATGTGAATTCCAGCCTTAAAAAGAATTTTGAAATGATAGAATTAGGACACTTGCATTATTTTCTTGTTCTTCAAGTCTTACAATCCAAGGAAGTTATTTCCCTTTCCCAGTCCAAGTATGCCTGTGATCTTCTATGCCACTTTCACATGGAAGACTGTATGCTATCCCCTTCTCCCCTTCAGTCTGGAGCCAAACTTTCAATCATTTGTACTTCCCCTAAATTTGATGCTACCTTATACCGCTAGCCTATAGGAAAAGTTTTGTATCTGACCCATACCTATCTTGACCTTTCCTTTGTTGTTGGCCTTATAGCTCGGTTTATGCAGAAACCACATGAAAGTAATTGGAAAACAGCTAAAAGAATACTTCGTTATGTTTGAGGTATAGTTTAGTTTAAGATTCATTATAGTGCAAAAGCATCTCCTCTATTGGTTGGTTTCACTGATTTCGATTGGGTTGGTGACCCTGATGATCGGAAGCCTACTACAGGTTATGTCTGCACTCTTGGTTCTGGATCTATTACATGGGATTGCAAGAAAAAAAGTTCCATTTCTCTTTCTTCAGCAGAAGTGGAGTATCCTGGTGCCATAGAAGCTAATAAGGAAGCCCTATGGCTTCATTAGATCCTGTCAGAGTTTGGTTTTCAGTATCAACATCCGATTACACTTTGGTGTGATAATCAAAGTGCCATTCAACTATGCAAAGATCCAGTCCAATATTAGCGTTGCAAACAAATTGAACTACACATGTACTTCATTAAAAAGCTCATTCATGACCATGTTCTTGAAGTGTAATATTGTTCAATCGATGATCAAGTTGCAGACATTTTTACAAAGGCTCTCACAGAGATGAAGCTTACTAAACTTAGATTTATGGTTGGAGTTTAGGAAGTTGTCACTAAGGGGGGATAGGCTCTAATTCCTCCTTCCTTCTCCTAATGTGTCATATTTGTACATCCTTTAATCCTATCCCAATTTTTTCTTAAGGGGGGATGTTAGGATATTCTGACACATAGGAAATAGTTAAGTATAACTTGGCCTAGTGTAGAGTTAGGTAAAGTGTGTTTCTTTACTATGTACCTTTGTAACTTACAATCCGACGGTCATGATATGTTCTAAACATGAAGTTATCCAACGGTTCATTCTCTCCTTGGTATTACTGACACTTGATCCGTGGCTTAACACCCGATTGGTCCATGATCCCTATTTAAAGAACGTGGATGGTCATTTGTAGGGTGACCATTCATGAGAGAAGCTTATGTAAATTTTATTTCTTTTATTAATAAATTGCCTGAAGTGGCCACGTTAGCTCAGGCCATGGATTTTTTTCCCTCTTTGAGGGTTTTAACCATGTGAAGAATACTGGTGTATTGATCTGTGATCTCTTTGTGAACGATGTTCTTTGGTGTTCTATCTGAGGAACTTACCCTGTAAATTCCTACACAAGGGCTAAAATAAATAAATTAATTAAAAATCACAAAGTGAGGGTAGGAATCTAACTCTTAATTTCCAACCATCGTCCCTATCAATAATTTTCATCTGTTTCTCAATTTCAATGGCTTCTCTCATCTTCCTATAGTGTAAATGATCAATCATTACGATGACCCTGGAATCCTTAATGTAGACATGGTGCTTAGTTTTCTACGTATGTTTAGTAATAGCTGAGAAGAAGGAACGATTGTGCTTAATGTCTATTGCATGTTCTTGAATTTCCAGATTAATTGAGAGACCAGTTTATCCTATGTAGGGAATCCCACATGAGCAGGGGATTGAGTACACCCCTTTCATGTCTTTAGGGTTCACAAGGTCCTTAATAGGTCTAAGGGAGATCCTAATAGTATTAAGGGTCTTGAAATTAGTAGAAAAATTATTCTTTTTAAGAATAAGAGCAATCTTATTAGTGGTCCCATAGATGAAAAAAATAAGAACTTTCGAAACTTATTATGTTGGAAATACTGGGGGGGGGGGTGAATCAATATTCCTTAGAAATTTGCACTTTTAAATCTTTTTAGAGCATTAGTTAATATGAAATTATTATTATTTTTTATGCAGTAATAACAATAAATAAACGAACACAGTAGGCTAATTTTAGGTGGGAAGCCCCCTCAGGGTCAAAAACCACCGAACACTTTTCTAATAAATTCTTGTATCTTCAGCCCCAACTGAAATGAAAGCAACAACTTCCTATAATTTTAGAAAAGCATTCTTCTCCAGCTCCCACTGGAAGGACACCCCAACACCCTGGTTTCTTTAGTAATCAATTGAATAGATGCCCCAACACCCTAGTGAGCCACAACTCACCCTAGCACCACCCTACCCACCTTGAAGTGTTCACAGGCACCAACTTGTAGGCAACTTCATACACCTGCCTAGCACCTCCCTGCCACCCTATAATGACTGAAATAAGACAAGACTATGGATTCCCAAACCAGGGACAACAATCCATGATACCATAAGATGTACAATGATTTTCTTTTACTTGACCAAATACCCATCACTCTATGACCTGCAATCCAACCATGACATCATCCCAGCAGTGACTTCTATACCTCCCAACACTACCTTTTCGACTCTAGGCAAAATTATTATTTAACAAATGACACTTTTACAATCTTTACAATCATGACTCTTTTACAACTTTACAATGATGAATCTTGGCCTTAACAATACATCACGATATTTAGATGGTTGTCATGTCTTCAAGGATGTCCCGCTGCAGTGCTTCCTTTGATTTGATACTTCTACTCTTGAAATTTTTCTTGATGTTGTACATGAATCTTCTTCTACTTGCATGCAAAATTTTTTCGACAAAACTAATCCCAAAAAAAAACAAAATACCCTTCAACTTACCTCTGCCTACAAAACACATGTAAGTGGATAATAATGAATAAATACAAATTAAAATTACAATGCCTACCTGAAGTGTGCTTGTCACTTTTGTTGTTGACTTGTTGTAATAGTAGACAAAGACTCCCTCTCTTGATATAGGCTTGGACTCTATGCAAGACTATATCCAAAACTAACCTAACGGTATATACAATAAAAACTGATGACAAACCCTAGAATTGTGATGGACCAAGTTCTAAGTACAACAAATACCATTCTATCAACTACGACAAGACACGTAACATGACCTTACAACATCATATAGATTTAGAAAACTTGGTGTGGCATCGAGAATATGTAGTATCAAGAATAGGACATCCGAAATGTGGTATCAAAACTAACTGTGACATATAGAGACATAGAGATATAACCGAGACCATGTATATACTTACATTGTCCTAAAAAATCATATGTCGGAGATGATACTAAAAATTAAATTGTAAACACTAATCATACATACCTTGCTGTAGGAGACTTACCCTTGACTATTGATGTGTGGTCCTTACTGGAGTGATTCTTGAATGCATATTTTTTCTTACCTTCTAGGAGCTCGATATTGAATATGTTTATATATGTAATTTCAGATCTCTAGGGTATGAAGTTTCATCCAGTAGTAGCCCTCTGAGTCCTCTTTCCAACCCCACAGATTTGATCAAGATTGGATTCTTAAATAAAGAGTTATGCCCAATCTCCCACAATAACCTGATTATAGACTGGTTCAGTAGAGTGAACTTGTATGAAGTGCCACATGTCACTGTTGCAACCTTTGGCCCTAAAAATGGTACCCAAAAAACTAAATTCCGTCCTATTTATGTCAATATTTATAAAATTTGAAGCCAATTCTCAGAGAGAAAGTTATGATGAGTTGCCCAACGTCACATGTTTGACATGGAATTTAGGAGCCTGCAAAAATCCTAACTTCCTCGGATCATATATCTGAAAATATAGGAAACAAAGATATGAAATTCGGTCAATAGGTTCATCAAGATTTTGGCTCAAATGGGTTTTAATTTCAGATTACGAAGCTTCACAGAAAAAACGTTATAGCTAAAATTCCACAATGACCTGTTTGAAGCCAAAACATCCCTACTAGAAGAGGATACGAGGGTCACTATTTATATGAATGCCTTCATTTGAGAGGGTCCTCAACAAGTGAATTTTGGAGGGGTTTTATGAGAAATTGTTTTTTATTAATTATTTACTATTCAATTACCACAACCAATTATGAGTTCCATGCCACAACCCCATAGGGTTTTATCCCACTAACTGGGGTTATTAACTTCAAACATGAATATCTCTCAAACTGTGAAGAATTACGTGGTGTTCTATATATCAACGGAAACATCTCGACAAGTAGAACCCATATAGAAGATAATTGAATCATAATAGAGTAAGTTTTCAAGTCAAAATTCCCATGCAAGATCGGGGTAGCCCTTGGTGCTGCTTGGGTTGACATCAATGACAACCATTGATCAACAAGGGTCACTATTTATATGAATGCATTGAGTTAAGAGGGTCCTCAAAAGGTGAACGTTGGAGGGATTTTAGAAGCAAAAGAAACATTATTAATTATTGAATATTGAAATACCACAACCAATTATGAGTTCCATGCCACAACCCCATAGGGTTTTAGCCCACTAACTGGGGTTACTAACTTCAAACACGAATATTTATCAAATTGTGAAGAATTATGTGGCGTGCCATATATCAACGATTAGAATACATATAGAAGATCCTTGACTTAGAATAGAGTAAGTTTTAAAGTCAAAATTCCCATGAAAGATCGGGATAGCCCTTGGTGTTGCTTGGGTTGGCATCAATGACAACCACTGATCAACATATTCATCACATAATTTTTTAATCATAGGACCTTTACAACCTTTTTGAAAATATACAAGACCTTGATGTTTACTATAGCCATTATTTACAAAAACTTTCAAAAGATGGGATTTCTCGTATTCCAAGTGGATTTATCCGACACCCTCAACACATGGGTAGCAAGAGTGTTAAGAAATCTGAATTTTTGCGTCGGGAAATGGTGAGAATTGACATGAAGATATTGATCCGTGTGGGGTTTTTTATGCCTGGTGAGACAAGGAACTATATTCCATTCTAGAACATCAAGGGTCCCCTCAACCTCCGTTGCTAATTTGATGGAGTCAGATTGAGAAGTAAGATGAACAAGGAACAAATCTAACTGATCATGACCATGGGGCCAGACCACACCGATGTCAACAACAAAGCTTTTATTTTTCCATTCTCTATTTTCTGCAGTTTCATTCTCATGCATGCACTATTAATGGTAAATATATGGATCTAGGAATTTATTAAAACTATAATAGTGCATCATTTAAAATTTTAAATATCACTAATTTTGGTCCACAAATTCGGATAGTGGATAAATCAAAGGAATATTTATTTTTTGGGTAAAGAGAGGGACCCACTTTAGAGGAAAGGGGGAAATCATGAAGCTAGTGGAATGTGGGGGCCACTCCATGAGGGAACATACACCCGTTGGAGAGTTCGACTTTTAGAGAGGAGGGAAAGAGGAAATTTGATGGGTGGAGCCCACAAGGCAAGAGAAGGGGTAGAAATTATAAATAAGAGGTGGAGCACTTATTTAGGGACCCTTTTTTGCTATTTTATATCTAAACTATTGTTTCCTCAAGTTGTTAAGCTGGATCAACATAGTGTTGTTCAATGCACGAGATTTCTGAGGGGAGATCTCAACTCCTACTTCAGTGGACTTTAAGTGCCACCCTATGTGAGCCTTTGTTGCATTCTTAGATTTGTTCTAGAGGAATTTCATAGGATGTTCGAGCTATTAAGGAGCACGATGGGTGTACTAAGAAACCACTCACATCTTAGGGGAGTGAGCTTCATGACAGAGTTGGTTTCGAGAATTTGGGGACACCTTGTCTTCGCATCAGGTAGCATTTTTGCAGTGGTTTTGTGGGTAGGCTGAGGGGACTTCCTTCAGGCCGAATTTCCTTCTTCCTATGCCAATGCAAAAGTAGTTTGAATAGGCTTGCACAGTCCTTAGAAGAGAACCTTGGTTGTGGAGGCTTGAGCTGGAGTTGGGGTTGAGGATTCACAAGGGGACATAAGGAGAATTCTTGGAGAGGTTCTTAGTGAATCTTGGAGGGCTTTGGCAGTTGTTTCTTAGGTAGTAAAAATTACCCAGCTGAAGAGGGAGCTTACACAAATTGGGGGTAATTTTGAAAGGTTGGAATGAGGCTCAACCCTTTATGGGTTTGTTGAGGAGGGGCTAAGATTAATTTAGACGAATTTTTTGAGCATCTTTGAGGGTAGAATTCCTAGTTACATTCAACGGTCAACAGTAGAAATTGTTAGAGGAGGGCACTGTTTATTTTGGGATTATTTTAACCACTTGGGTTCGTGAGATATTTTTGGGTTTTGTTGAGCTGGTGGAGTAGAGACTGTGGATAATTTATTAGAATTTTTGGAGTATTTTGAAGGGGTAAATCAACAGTTCCTTTCCAGTAGCAACAACAATTTTTTGGGTGGTTGCAGATAACGTAGTAGAGCCATTTCCAACACTTGGATGCCATCATATTGACCTAGGATCTTGCCTTTCTTGTTGTAGTAAGCCCAGATTCTTATGTTCCTACTCCTTGTACTCCATCTGGTTAATATAATAAAAAGGCTTAACATCTTGTGTGTTATTTCCGGTGTAATTTGATTTTTCTGCTTGTGTGTACAATTTTTATTGCATGTTTATGATTCCAATATTGTTATCACTTAATATTTATATTAGGAATATTACAGTGGTATCATAGACTTTATCTAGGTCCAATAGTGAGTAGCTAACAAGATCATAGAATATTTGGGAATTTATGCACAATGACGAGTGAAATCGTAGACAAGCCCACATCTCAAGGGAGATTCAATATACATGAATTTTGGGGTGTAACCCGTTGGAAAGATGAGAGCTTGGACCAATTAAGGAGGGTGACATACCATATCCATCCTCATCACTACAACAAAGACAATAGAGGTGCAAAGGCCATGGGGGTGTACCCATTTATACCATGTGGGGAGAGTCGATAGGATTAGGGCACACAGGACTATGAGGAGCATGTAGATCTACCTAGTGTGACACAAGAGTCACCATTGTTGTAGATTCCTTAGATAGATCATGTTGAAACCTTGGCAGGGAGCATAGAGAATACACCACTAGTGCCATCCATTGATGAGGTGTCCGGGGTCGTGTTCAATGTTTTAGGTGATAATAGTGCGTAGCAGATGGGTGGGGTGCAAAGAGATGTATCCACCATTGAGGAGGTGTCAGGATGTACAATGGTATTAGATGATGGTTTCCCACAATAGTTTCATCAATTTCAAGATGACATTCTAGCATTGAAAAGGAAGGTTACGTTAGTGCAAGAGGCCATTCTACAACAAAACAAAGAGTTGAGGGCATGAGAGAGGTTTGTGTTGAGTCAATGACCAAACTAACTCATGTTGGGGAACAATTGGATTCCTTAATGGTACAACCAGAGTGCACATTCGAGTGTCAAAGCAACCCTCTTTAGGCATACATAGATGGGGTTAGAAACACTGTTAGGTTACCTTTTACCATTAGAGAGAGAGATGCATATCTACCTATTTATATTTCATGTGTTGACTAGGATAGCATGATGAGACAACTTGAATTGCACAGGGTGTGTCATTTGCATGTTGGGGTTGTTACATGTGTATGTACATTCAATCTTGCCCTTGGGGTTGGATGGAGAGAAATTCTGAGTTGGTACCTGGTGGAGTAGGTTGAACTCATGGAGATGTTCATATTCTAGAGTGAAGCTCAGTGGGAGCTCTCAGACACCAAGGGTATTAGAGGCCCATGTTGAAATTGGGATCTAGGTGGGGCTTCCTATTTGATATCATACATGCTGGATGGCTATGGAATTGATGAGGTAGTTGTCCTAGTGATTGAGTGCATACGTTCTCTAGGGAATTTCGAGTTAGTGCTAGTGCAAGGCTATTTGTGAGCAGAATCCATGGGTTATTATGTAATGTTGGTTGTGCATGGGGTCCCAGGATGATTAGCATTCTCTGGCAGGATCTGGTTGGAGGAGGTGGCATGAATAGGCCACCAAACCAGGCATTATATGGACATAATTTTCTCCCATTGAGGGATTGGGCATAAGACTCTTCAAGGATCGATACATCAGAGATATCCCCTCTAGGAGGTGTGGATTTAGGCCACTCAGGTCTACCACGATGGATGAGGAGACATGATGGGCTCACTATCGGAGTGGTAGATACTTTGTCACATGTGGGATACTGTATGTTATAGGGTGGTACTATAATAGGAAACGGTACATAGAATTACACAAAGCTATGTCATAGGGTCCAGTGTTATGTAGATGGATGAGGATTGATGCATATAGATCCAATTTTAGGAACAACATCCAGTGGTGTGAAGGGTTGTGTAGCGAGGAGAAGTGGCCTGCAGAGGAGCATGAAGATGCATGGTGGTGTGTTGTAGCGTGTTGGTTTAAACTGTGGAGTGGGAGGATTGACTTTTGTCGCATTGAGTACATGCGGGGAATGTTAGGTATATTGACACAGGTAGGACAAGAGATGATACAAAATGGGTAAATTATATCAGGGGGTATCCAATGGTGTACATGGGTAGGTTGCGATGTACAATGGCATGTTGAGGAGTAGAGGGATTCTTGATGGTAATCAGAGGTGTATGGTGCTGCACAACGAGGTCTTGGAGTGTCGCCTCTAGGGAGACTTATGGATGAAGACTCGAGGCATACCTTTGGGTGTAGTTCACCTAGGATTGACATGGATGGAAATGAGTGAGACTTGGTGGTATCCATGGGGACTCCCACACCTATCCCTCTTCTACATCACTTACAAGCACAGATGATTTGGCTATTTTCCTTTGACACTTTGGGCATGAGAAACAAGGGACATGGAGCTCACCCAAGATATTTGGATGAAACTAAATGCATTAGGGGAGAAACTTCATAGCGATGGCATTGGGTCAGTGCGCAAATTGACAACCAAAGGTTGGGAATGAGGTGATCATCCATAGGGGTGGCATATCATTCATCACTGATCCTATGCCTGGGGAGATGGTCACGAGGGTGAGATATGTCACTCTTTCCATAGGGAATCTTTGGACCATGCATGAGTAGAGGGTACCATGTACAACTGAGGCAATTTTCCAGTATGTGAGCTCCAAACATTGTATTGGCACATTATCGAGAAGTCGGATGGCAGATCCAGTGGTGATGGTTCGTGGGAGCATGATGGATCCACATACATTGAGTTGATTACAACTATTGGATACCCATTTATTAGCTGCATTCAAGGGGTGGCTATTTGGAACATGTGGCTTCCAAATATCATCGGTAATAAACAATGACAAGAACATGGTAGTTTAGCATGCATCTGATTAGTTCATGATATATGGGGTCTATCTATTGATTGTATGCAAGGACTAGGGATGAGAAAAGATGGATTCCAATAGTTGTTAGAGCTATCTCGCAACAAGTATCACTAGGGGATCTAGGGATTTAGTTGGTTGGTAGGCCACTCCATTTTGTGAGGAGAAAGAACACAATAGAGGATGATCTAGCTCACTTTGGGGTTGAGACATGTGGGATCGCTGATGCCTTCATTATTTCGCAAGGTAGGATTTTCCAGTTGCTTCTCAGGATCAAGATTAGCAATGAGTCGGTAGATATTGACATCATAGAGATACCTAGGTAGGATGAGCTTGGCCTTCGTTGATATTTCACCACCAGGTTTTAGGGGAGGAGGATACAGTATGTAGGCGATAGGAAGCCTATTAGAGTTAGAGTGGCACAACGACAACATGGTGGGGCTTTTTTGAGACGAGCATGGGACCCGAGCATCGCAACACTAAACAACTCAACAAGATTTAGGGGTGATCTAGCTGGTACAAGGAGAGATCATCCAGATCTTCCATTCAACTTTTGTGGCTTGTTGATGTCATGGGCGAGCTGATCGACATGGTAGGCTAGTAATCAACAGGATATCAAGGGAAGCTCATCTGGGAGAGACTTCCTCCCCACAGGGGTTTGGGTGTATCTTCAAGAGTTTACTCTTGGGATGCATGAGGCGAACTATTTAGTAGAGAAGTTTAAGGAGGAGATGATCATGATTTTATTATACCATGATACTTTTCTTAGTGGTGGTATGCAGAGGGAATTTGGTGCCCATGCAAAGTTGGGCAGTGAGTGAAGCGAGGGATGCCTCATGCTAATTAGGATAGCTTGGGATCCTAGTATCGAGGGATTTCCCCATGGTAGGATAGTGAAGATATCAGGGATGGCTTGGTGGAAAATTTGGGACCTTGGTATTGTTTGTAGTGATTCTTTGGGTCAATTGGTCGAGAGTGTGCTTGTTCAGGCACTAATTGAGGAAAAGAAATTTTTGGCGGAGAGGACTATAGTATCCATAATTAATTAAATTTTAAAGAAAATTTTCCATTTTTTTTTTATTTTGATTTGGTGAACACCAACCTTGGCCCACAACTTAGGACAATGGATAAATCAAAGGAATATTTATTTTTTGGGTAAAGAGAGGGACCCAATTTAGAGGAAAGGGGCAAATCGTGAAGCTAGTGGAAGGTGGGGGCCACTCCATGAGAGAATACACATCCCTTGGAGAGATCGACTTGGAGAGAGAAGGAGGGAAAAAGGAAATTTAATGGGTGGAGCCCACAAGGAAAGAGAAGCGGAAAAATTATAAATAGGAGGCGGAGCACTCATTTATTGAACTTTGTTTCTAATTTGATATCTGAACTATTGTTTGCTCAAGTTGTTTAGATAGGTCAATAGAGTGTTGTTTGGCAGATGAGATTTCCATGGGGAGATCTCAAATCTTGTTTTAGTGGACTTAGAGTTCGACCCCAGGGGAGCCTTTGTTGCATTCTTGGATTTTTTCTGGATGAATTTCACAAGAGATTAAAGTTATTAAGGAGTAGGCTGGGCATGGGGAGTGAGCTTCATGGGAGAGTTGGTTCTAGGAATTTAGGGACACATTTTGTTGGAATCCAGTAGCATTTTTGTAGTGGTTTGGTGGGCAGGTTTAGAGGAATTCCTTCAGGATGAATTTCCTTCTTCCTAGGCTAGCGTAGAAGTAGTTTGACTGGGCCTGCGCAATCCTTAGAGAGACACCTTGGTTGTGGAGGCTTGAGCTAGAGTTGGGGTTGAGGATTCATAAGGGGACATAAGGAGAATTATTGGAGAGGTTCTCAACTAATCCTAGAGGGATTTGGCAGTTATTTCTTAGTAGCACAAATTACCCAGCTGAAGATGCTCACTCACACAAATTGGGGGTGATTTCAGAAGGTTGGAACGAGGCCCAACCTTTCTATATTTTCCTAGGTTTGTTGAGGAGAGACCAAGATCAATATAGAAAAAATTTCTGAGCACTCCCGAGGGCATAATTCCTATTTTCATTTAGAAGTCAGCAACATAAACTATTGGAGGAGGGCATCGTTTATTATGAGATTATTCACATCACTTGGGTTTGTGAGATATTTTTGGGTTGGTGGAGTAGATCCTTTGGCTAATTTATCAAAATTTTTGGAGTACTTTGGAGGGATAAATCAACAGTTCCTTTCCAGAAGTAACAACAATTTTCTGGGTGGATGTAGATCTGGTAGTAGAGCCATTTTTATCACTATGGTACCATCATATTGACCTGGGATCTTGCCTTAATTATTTTAGCAATCCAAGGTTCTTCTATTCCTTTCATTGTACTCCATATAGTTAATATAATAAAAAGGCTTACCATATTGGGTGTTATTTCTGCTGTAATATAGCTTTTCTGCATGTGTGTACAATTTTTATTGGATGTTTATGATTCCACTACTATTATCACTTAATACTTCCATTAGGGATATTGTCATAGTATCAAAGCCTTGATCTTGGCCCAACTATGGGTAGCCAAAAATATCATGGAATATTTGGGCATATATGCATAGTGACGAGTGACACTATAGACAAACCCATGTCTCAAGGAATATTCAGTATGCAAGAATTCTGGGGTGGAATCCATTGGAACGGTGAGAGGTTGGCCTAGTTAAGGAGGGTGACATAACAAATCCATCCTCATCCTTACAGTAGAGACACTAGAGGTACGCATTCCATGGGGGTGCAATCATTTATACCATGTGGGGAGAGTCGACAGGATCAGGGCATGCAGGACTATGTGGAGCATGTAGATCTACCTAGTGTGACACAACAATCACCATTATTGGAGATTCATTCGATATCTCCCCCTAAAACCTTGGCAGGGAGTGTATACACCAATAGTGCCATCCATTGTTGAGGTTTCCATTGATGAGATATCTGGGGACATGTTCGAGTTTTTGGGTGATAACAGTGCACAATAGATGGATGAGGTGCTAGGAGATGTATCCACCAGTGATGAGGTACCAAGAGGTAGATGGTATTAGATGTTGGTCACCGACAACAATTTCGTTAGTGCCAGGCCGACATTATAGCATTGAAAAGGAAGGCTATGCCAGTGCGAGAGGCCATTTCTTAGTAGAACGAGGAGCTGTAGGGCATGAGAATGGTTTGTGCTGAGTTAGCGATTAAACTGACTCACATTGGGGAATGGTTGGATTCCCTAATGGTACAACTAGAGTGCACATTGGAGCATTGGAGAAACCCTCTTCAAGCATACATAGATGGGGCTAGCAACACTATTAGGTTACCTTTCCCCATGAGAGAGAGAGGTAGGTTCTACCTAGTCTGATTTCACGTGTTGACCAGGAAAACATGATAAGGCGACCTGTGTTGCACAGGGCACAACATTCTCATATTGAGGTTGTTGTGCTTGTGGGTACATGTATATTCAATCCTTCCCTTAGGTTTGAATGGTGAGAAATTATGAGTTGGTACCTTGTGGAGTGGGTTGGACTGATGTTGATGGTCACAGTTTGGAGTGAAGCTCAGTGAGAGCTCTCAGACACTGGGGGTACTAGAGGCTCGAGTTTTTGTTGGAATCTAGGTGGGGCTTCCTATCTAGTATCATACATGTGGGATGGCTATGGCATTGATTAGGTAATCAACCCAATAACTGAGCGCATACATTCCTTAGCGGAGTTCCAGTAGATGTTAGTGTCCAGGTTGTTTGTGAGCATACTTCATGGGTTGTTATGGAATGCTGGTTATAGATGGGGTCATACGATGATTAACATTCTTTGTCAGGATTTAGTTGGAGGAGGTGGCATGGGCAGGCCACTAGACCGAGAATTGTATGGAGATGATGTGTTGGCTTAGTGGGCCCTGACCCAGGTTCAACATTAGATTAGCCAAACAAATCCCTACACTACTGGCCCTTTCGAAATCAATCCACGGAGTGTGGACTAAAGTCTCACCCGAAGTAGTATGGGGGGATGCAGGAACCAAGTTTTCGCACCCAAAGATGGTAGTGATGTCATTTTATACCCTAAACCTGACTTTGCGCTGATCGATAAGCCTTTTAAGGCTTATCGATATACTTCTATTAATCTTCTTCTAAACCTTCGTGAAGGTCGATGGCTGTTCTTCACGTACACTAAATAAGTGAATCAACCACTTACACACCTCTGTAATTACTCCTAATAGTGTATTTGCCTAGATCAGCTTAAGTATCTGATAATTTCAACAAGCATTGAGATGTTCTTCGCATAAACATATATTATTACGTGCGTTCAGATAACAATGTAAAAATTATAGATTCGTGCATCAATATAGCGTTAAATCATAAACCTAGTAGTCATCATAACATAATAACATGCATTCATAAAGAAGTAAATAGATCAAACACATGTTATTCCAGAATAATCTTCTTTATTAATACTTCAGATCTTCTTACAGACTCTAACTACCCTACGCACACAGATGCAGGGGTTCACGCACTTAGCTTCAGACTTCTACCCTAGGCCTCTGCACACATAGCTGTAGAGCCTCTCTTCTACTCTAAGACTCTTTTCTCTTAGCTCTTAATAACCCATTACATTCATCAATGACTGAACTTTTTCCTTAGACTCTTTTATGACTCTCCTTTTTATACAATCCCATAGTCTGCGGACCATGGGTAGATCTTCTACAGCTGACATAAATTACATAAAAGAAGGGTGGAAACCCTTCATGACACTCTACATCTTCGTGCTCCACGACCACCAATTACAGAGAGTTTACACTTTACATAGAAAAATTTGGGCTTCTTGCCCCAAAAATTGGGCTTTTAACCCCAAAATTGACCCTAGGGGACCCTGTCCCAACAGGTCCCCAACAGAAATATGGTGACTCGCCCTCGAGTCACTCTGCTGATGTGGAGATCTTGCTGCAAAGACCTCCCAACTCCACTTGCACCACTATAACTTTAGTAGTACATTACGTCGTTGCCTGCTTGACCTACTCTGCTAGCTACTCCATTGTTGGTCCTGCACTATCTGTCTGGATCTTCTGCTGTGCTGTCTACAGGCTAGCCAACTTTTCCTTAATGATGGTGGTGAGCACATAGGCCTCATCCAACCAAGGCCCCAATCCGGCCTTGAGGACTACCTCTCTTCGTTGCACTATATCCACCTATTCTTTCAATTCCTTTGCCTCTTGTATCTTTTCCAATATTTGTGTGATAGCAATGGTACACGACGTCGCTCTTGCCCCGTCATACCTCTGTTGCAATTCCCTTGCCTCGGTTTCTAAACTTTACAGGTTGGGATATTCTTGTAGACTCATGAGGACCTCCAGATATTGCTCAAAGAGTGCGGTGCAATCCATCACTGTGGCATCTACTGCAGCAACTGCATCCTTGATAGCTGCCTCATGTTGTTCTTTGACCTCTGAAGGAGTTGAAGGCTGTTCCTTCAACTCAAGATCCATAATCTTTAGGTTCAGCTCAAATTGAGCCTTTTCCATCACTATTTTTGCATCATGCACACCTGCAGCCAACTTTCGAATCTTAGCCTCCCCTGGTGCTTCTTCTGGGATATGCAGTTCCAGGACCGTTATGCATGCTTCTACTACCACAGCTGTGGTGCGCTCAATCTTCTCTTGAAACTTCTTCCATGTGTCGATCACTGAAGTCTTCTTGATGAAAATCTATGCATTATTTACCTTTTTCTCACTCAAACTCAGTGCGCGCTACTCTCAAGCCCTAAGTTCTGTAATCACACCTGCTTGTAGCATGTGAAAGGCTTTGCTTGGGAGCGCGGCCAAGTTTAAACCAATATTATTTAGAGAACTGACAGTAGCCTTGTCAACTTCCGCCTTCATGGCTAGAGCTCCATCGGGTAGCATGACAGCCTAGGGATCCAAAGAGTGAACCATCTTTGCTGCTTCAGTGGTTCTTGGCACTAAACTAGTCAGCGTCACCCTGCTCTACCCTACACCAGTCTACAGTTGAGTAGTTTGGAGCTTCAACATATGCAAATCCGTCTTTATGGCAACGAGAGCTTTCTTCTACTACTGCTCAAATTGTTGCATTAGTTCTGTAGTCACGTCCCTTACTTTATCCCCGATGTCATTCAAGTCACCTTCTATCAAGATGATCGGGTCAAGCGACGACTTAGTGGCCTTTGTCTTCTTTCGCGACCCTTCTTTCTCTTGCTCCTGATTCCGCTTCACCTAGAAGGGAGTGCTCTCCTGGTCTCCACCACCTTGTTCATATTTCTCCTCTTCCTCCATCTGTGGTGAAGGGGACTTCTGAATTTTTTCTGAGTCATGCTATTCGTCTCGTTCCTTCGCGGCGCACTCCACTTCTACTGTTGCTTTTTCCTCAGCCTCCTTTTTTTGTCTTTTCAGCCAACTGCTGCATTCTTGACTAAATCTCTTCCTTCTGCTTTCTTGCAGACTTACTAGACCCGACGGACAAATTTGAGGTCATGCGGCACTCTACTGATCAATGATTGAGGACCACTGCTATAGCATCATCCATCACAAGGTATGGGATATCATACCACTTTTGTTCTGGGTCCTTCCGCGCCAAGATGGAGATATAGTGGAAGTTCGCTTTGAATGCTGCATATCTCAACAACTACTCAAAGAAAGTTGGTGACAACCATGGATTGTGGTTGATGGCTGCACAGATGCTTGTCTCCATCAATACCCAAAATATTTTACTCTCCTTGACTCACTTGACATCCTTTGTGGCCCATAGTGAAGCAAACTTCGCTGCTTCTGGTAAATCTGACGTGATCAGAGGAAACTAGTTGTCCTCCGACAACTCCCATGCAACCAGCACAATCGATAACAATAGCCAAGAGTAATGGAACATCTTGCAGTGGTCCTGTGCTTCTCTGTAGAGGTAGCACACCCAATTGAATTGTACACCCTCCACGCATTGGACTACTAGTGAAATCACCGGTGCTAACACCTCTTCTGCGTAAGACTTCCTCATTACCTTCCTAGCTAAGATCTGGGTGGCTACCTTGACTGTAGGGTTGGTTATGCTTGAAATCGAATATCCGTGTGGTTTCTTGACAAGCTTAAACTTGTCCTTCATCCTCTTGAAGAGGTCACGTTGGCCCAAATTTCCACCAAATGCCTCGGCCGGATTCAACCCTGAATGTGGTAACAATGTGATCCTATGGATCAACACATTCGTGATTGGTATCAGCTCACCCAACCACAGGAACGCATGATGCACTAGGCACAACAATTTTTTGATCACAATCAAATTTATGGGAGCGCAGTTGTAATGCGACACCTAGAGTAGATTCAACAACCCAATCTTCTCCACCTCTCTAATCCACTTCATTAGCTCCAGCGCGATGACACCAAAATATTTGTAGAACACATGCATCATGAAAGTATTAGTCGCTAGGTGGGGGAATCTCTCAGTATCCACCAAGTCCCAGTCCTCTAACTTTAGATGTGGGACATGCGCCAATCGTGGACCTTCAAATGTGATCTGGTCTGGTAGCAGAGGTGTATTAAGCAGATTTTTTCCCTCATCTAGGTCCTTTGGGACCTTCACCTTACCCCAACATGGAGGGATGTATTATGGTAGCTTTGAGATAGGGTCTACTTCCTCAATATTAATATATTCTAGGCCCTCGTTAGCCTCTAGGTCTACCACCTTGCCTTTCTCCTATGCGGTGGGATTTTCTTTTCTCAGATGCTTTCTTGGCGACTCACACACCATTAGGGTCTACTTTTTTTTATCTTTATTTGTGTTAAGACCCTCTTTTGTTGGCGTAGGCCTCGGCCTAGGCGACCTCGGTGACTTTGGAACGTCTACGGGAACCTCCACACTTGCGACCTCAGGAGCAGCTCCCTCAAAGGCCATAGATTCTCTAGCACTTGCAGTTTCCATGGGTGCCAACACGAGGCTATTAAGGAGCTCCTAGGTTTCCTTAGGCAACCTATCAAATACTGAACTGGCCACTAAACCCTAAAAAATCACACGGTTCATGCACAAGTGATAACACAACACATCAAATCTCAAAATGCAAAGTGTTTTTCGTTGGGCGACCATTCGTAATTTATAGGAAAATTTGAATTCAAATACGACCGTTCCCCCCAAAATCTACTCATAAATGCTAGATTAGCGATAGATTTTCAAATATCTCGCATTTAAATTCATCCTTAAATGCCACCCCCCACTCATCTTAGCTGTTTTCTCATTGTCAAATCATGAGCAATAAAAGTAACATTCACTTTCTGGTTGCCTTGTGTAGTTTCTCCTCCTATAGCGCAGTTCCCCTCGTGCTTCTACTGATACTGTGACGTTCTTCCTTTCCACACAATCTCCCAGTCGCGCAGTTCTACAACCCGGGCAGTGTAGTTTATAGTCCCACACCTTCTTTCGGTTGCCTGGAGCGCTAAGACTATGCTTTCACCATATAGTCATTTGGATGGATCCCTGGTGTATGGCTTCAATCAGCTACCATTTACCTTCCCTGAAAATGGATCTCCATTCAATTTCACCCGCTGAACTGCTCCACCATCGGTAATATCTTTGATGACAAATGGCCCCAACTAATGCATCTGAAATTTTCTTGGAAATTTATCAAACTTGCTGTCATATAATAAAACTAAATCATTTACCTTCAAGGTGTGCAGTTTAATTGCCGATCGTGCCATGCCTTCTCATGCTCCTTTTGGACTTGCTAATGTAATCTAGCCAAAAATCTATCTTCTTCAAGATCTGTCAGCTGCGCGAGCCGCTCCTCTAGGGCTCCGCGATCCTCCAATCCTGTGAATGCCACTATGCATATACTAGGCACAATATAATCCAATGATATTATAGCTTCTATGCCATAAACCAACCTGAAAGGTGTATGTCCAGTTAGCTTTTTTCAAGTAGTTTTGTAAGCCCATAGCACCGCAGGTACACGCATGTCCCAATCATTTCTTTGTGCATTGCAAACCTTCATCAGTTCATTCTCCAATATCTTAGTAAATGCTTCAACTGTCCCAATAACCTGAGGGTGGTACAACATACTCTTATGATGATAAACATGGAATTCCTTCGTCAATGCATTGATCATTTCATTAAGAAAATGCATACCGCGATCACTCATCAAGATTTTCGGGCAACCAAACATAGTCAGCAGATACTCAAAGAGGAACTTCGTTGTTGTTGTCGTGTACAATTTTTCATAGGTTGCGCCTTCGCCCATTAGGTCAAATACACAGTCACGGTGATGATGTACTGCACACCCATATTCTTTCCTAGAGGCTGAATTGGTCCTATAACGTCAATCGCCCACTTCTCAAATGGTTGCAATGAAATTTGTGGATTCAGAGGCAGCTCATCCCTCCGCGATGGCCTGCCGGTTCTCTGACATGCATCACATGCCTTGCAATAAGCTTTGGAATCCTTATGCAGTGTTGACCACCACAATCTAGCGCGTAAAATATTCTACACTGTTTCTTTTCCTACATAATGTCCTCCCAAAGCTCCTCCATGAGCTTCAACGAGGATGTTGTTCCGTTCAAACTCAGTCACATAGCATCGTAGTATTTCATCTGATCCCATTTTATACAAATGTCCTGCAATGACAGAAAATTCTGCCACTCATACCACTAGCTCCTTCTTTTGTTGACTAGAGTACCCTTATGGGGCCATTCCTGTAGTTAGGAAGTGTATAATTTCTTCAAAGTGATTGTCTGTGACGCGCACCACAAAAAGTTGTGCATTAGGAAGTCCTTCCTCTAGATTAGTAGGCTCCTCTCCTATTTCAATGTGCGACAGATGATCTGGCCGTACATTCAATCGTCTTGGCTTCACAATTACTTTGAAATCATATTCCTAAAACAACAACAACCATCTGCATATCCTCCCCCCCAACACAGGCTTGTTAACTAGGTACTTCAATGCAGAATGCTCTATATACATCTTAAAGTGACCGCATAACAAGTATTGTCTGAAATTCTGGAGCACGTACACCATAGCTAACCCTTCACACTCTGTCATCGAATAGTTCTTCTTAGCTTTAGACAGCTTCCTACTTACGAACACTATAGGGTAATCGAATTCCCCCTCACTAGCCTGTCTCAGTACTACTCCCAGCACAATACATGGTGCATCCACATGCACATGAGATTAATTCTTCCAATCTGGGAAGACTAGGATCGACGCGGTGACCATTTTCTCTTTTAACACATCCAGGCTTCTAACATTCCTCATTCCAAAAGAATATAGCATCCTTATTTAACAGTTTTTCCGTCAGCGCGGTAATCTGAGCATAACACTTGATGAAATTCCTATAGTATCTTGTATGCCCCAGCGTTGTGCGCAGCTATTTCACACTCCTTTGTGCCTCCAAGTTAATTATGACCGTGATCTTGGTAGGGTCTACCATTAAGCCTTGTCTGCATACCACATGACCCAACAAGATCCCAAAAGGGACGTAGAACAAATGTTTCTTCAAATTGAGCGTGATCTGATACCTTCGACATGTATCCAGCATCAAGCATAGAAAAGCTACATGGCGCTTTACAAGTCCAAACACCTTCCAATCATCGAAGTATACCTCCAAAAATTTGTGAATGAAGTCCTTGAATGCTGCGATGACTATGCGCGAGAAGATCGTCGACGCTTTCTTCAGCCTAAAAGACATCACAATATACTAAAAGCATCCCCATTCGGTTGCGTAGGTCATCTTACTTCTATCTTTTAGTGCGATCTTAATCTGATGGTATCTAGAGGACCCATAAGTGAATGAATATGCTTCCTCACCACCAACATTATCTAGCACTTCATCGGTGAACGAAGTTGGAAAGGGATCATGTTCGCAAGGGTCATTCAACTTCCTAAGATCTACGCATATCCATATTTCATCCTTCCGCTTCTTTTCCTGGACTACCATTGGGCTCACCCAATCAGATTCTTCCATTGGCTCGATAATGCCTATTGCAAACATTTTATCCAACTCTAAGCGAACCTTTTCTTTATACTTTGGGTTGAGGTGGTAAGGCCTTTGCTTGATTGGCTTTACATCCGGTTTTAAAGTAATCTTCATAACATCCAAGTCACCTGTTATCCCCTTCAAATCTGAAAAATTTGTAGGGAACAAGTCCTGATATTTACCAAGAAATTCAATGACCTTATCTACCATGGCATCATCCCAGTAGTCTCCAATCTTTGCAAATTTCAGCTCTGCCTCCATGCTAATGTTCACCTGTTTAGTCTTGAGTGGTGCAGTGATATCTAGATTCTTAATTTGCGGTCCCTCAAATTCGCGACGACCTTCTGTCTCTGGGATATTAATGTTCCTCGGATCTTCATCTTCTTCTTTAGCAGTCATATTGTAGCATTCTAGCATGTGGCGCAGCTTGGTGGTCCAATCTAGTTGAATCAAATCTAAAGGATACTACGGTATTTTGAAGATCACTGCCATGACCTGCTGCAATACCTCATCAATACATTCAAATCCATCCTCAAAACTGAATGTCATCAAGAACCCTTGTCGCAAAACATCCCATTCTTTAGTGCCACGGTGGAGCTTTGTTTCCAAGTACCAATTCATTGGTATAACATCCAAAGTATGATAGAATAAACGCACCCATTCAGGCTGAGGCTTCACTCCATAAAATTCAGTCCATTTTGCTAAGTGATCATGTGGATCATTCCTTCCATCATATTTCTTTGTTAATCAAACCTTTGGGCGACCAAACCATATTCTCATCATCTTTCTATACATGCGCCAATCATCAAAACTATCTTCGTGCATACCCCACCATCTTGCAGGTGTAGCGTGCAACACCAAATCCAAGGCCTGGAAGAAATGCTTCTTTGGCACTTCCCTTTCAAATGCATCCAAAAATATATCAAGATTAGTTAAACCATCATAATAGGGCATACTTCTTACCTCTGATGATACACAACGTAACGATTTAGTCATCATGTTACAACACAACATAGATACTTCATGTAATCAATTTTGCCAGTGTTCCAACTCCTCATTTGAATCTAATGCGCAGGAGCTTTTGCGGTCCCATGGAATACGTCCATATACTATTGGATTCACCCAATCTTGATCTCCCGTTGTTATCTTACAGATCCAGTCCAAATCATCATTTCTTTCATAATCGCAGAGTGGTTCAATATAGCGCGGTCCTTCTGTAGGGTCTACGGGTACTACTACGTGGAGCAATTTCTTCTCAAATATCATCTTCCACTTCTTTAAATTGATCACCCCATTCATTTTAGTGGCCCAATTGATCCCAAGAAGCATAGGGTAGGGATTGCTGTCATCCACAATTCCAATCACTTGAAAATCAGCCAACGTGCTCGTGCATTCAATATCAACTGTCACTCCCTACAATCTTCCCATGGGTATGATCTTTTGTTGGTTTTCCATCCTTAACTGAATCGGATACCACTATAATGCAGGTCTCCCCATTCTCTCCCACATCTATTTAGGTAAAAAATTTGCATCTGACTATAGATCCAAAATGACTTGATCCATCTCGTACTCTCCTATCTGCACAGTGAGCCTCATATCGCACTTTGTTCTTGCCTTATGCTTACCAATCTTCCTGACCACGCATAGTTTGTCAGGAGTATTTTATTTTTCGGCACACTTATTAATCAACTCCTGTAATCCTTTCACAACCTTGCTATCGTGCAACAACTTCATACAGGGCTCCAAGAAAGTAGTAAGCATAGAAGAGTCCATCTCTTTAGCTGCGTTATCCTGACTTTCTAGGGCAGAGGCCTCAAAGAAGCTTTTCTTTGCTTCCATAAACATTTCCTTCGCATGCTCCAGATCAAACTCGACCTTCTTTTCTGGAGATTTGCAGACCCACTCACTTTCTTCGGGTTTCTTTCCATTATCTTCACCAGTCATCACTCCACTTCAAAATGAAATATTAACATTAGGATCCTCTTCACAAGGCTCAATCCTCATCATCTACAGGTTCTAAGTTGGTTGCTGAAGCTGCTCCCCCTTTTCATGTATATTAGCTAATAATATAGGGAAATCTTCTGTTGCATGGTCAGACTGAGTACAATATCGGCATGATAGATGTGTTGGGTTCATGCATTCTTGTGCATAGTGTCCTTGCCCCCCACCGTTGTAGAAAATAACTTGTCTCTGTCCTCTACCAGGTCCTCCTCCGCCTCGGCCTCATTCACGCCCCTGATATCCTCCTCGCACTCCCCCTGCGCCCTGATCTAGAGACTTGGTTTCTACCTGTACTCTATATGTGGGTGTTCTATCCATCATTAGCTCATAGCTATGAGAATTATGCTCATCATGACCCATTGATTGATAGAAGTTGTAGAAGAGTTGTTACGGTGTGTGTACAAATTTCTGTAGCAGGTGATAATTGTCTATCACATGTTTTCTAGCTACCTGACATATAGCACACCACAACACGGGCCCTGTAAGTTCCCCTACTTGAGCTTCTGGCCTCAAAAACATCAACCTTCCTACTGCAACACAATTCGTGAAGACCGAACAATGATCTTTGTCATGCCCCTTACTTTTGCATTTTAGGCACCAAACTTCTTCACGCACCTCTGGCTGAACTACTCTATCTTTCTCCAGACTCTGAAATTCTAGGAAAAAATTCTGCAACTATGCGTGTATCTACTAAACCCCCCAATTAGCATCTTGCGTCAGTGTCTCATGAATTCTCATCACAATCTCCAGGGCTTCTACCTGGGTCCCAATATTTTGTTGTGATAAAGCAACCCTTAGATGAGGCAGAAGCGAAGCCACGAACCATTTGGGGTGCTGCCCATTCGTAAGATTCATGTTAGCTTCATGGATTGTGCACTTCAATCTCTGATCCAGGTCCTAAGGTGTCTCGCTAGGCTTCATCATGATCTGCTTGAATCCCAAAATTGATTGTGCTTTAGACTTGGTCCTATTGAATTCTTTATTTAGCGCGGTCTGAATATCTGCCAACACAGCCATTGGGTTATCAGTGCAATACTTAATGTACCACATTAACGCATGTTCCTATAAAGAAGTAACCAACATTGAATTCTTCATTCGATCATCTATAATACCCTGAGCCTCCAATAAAACCTTCGCAATGAACCAAAATTTGTCCGGGTCCTCATTTCCAAATCCCTTAACACATGCAATTTTACTGAATTCGCCATCTTGCACGGTGGCAGAGGTGGTGGCGGTGTGGGTAAAGGTGTATGTAGCGAGGGTGAAGATGGAGTTGGTGTGGGTGGATGGGGTATTCATAGGAACCCTTGTCTTATCAACTGAACAATGCTTTGTGGAGAAGCTTGTGCTGCTTCCTCGTCGTCACTCAGAGAAGGTTCAATCAGTGGGCTATATTCAGGGCCCGTTTGCCCTCTATCCTTGGAGATCTTTCCAATTTGTGTAGCTCCAAACATCAAGGTAACTACATAACCCACCTTTCACACAAGACAATCTTAATCCATGTATTTAAAGACCTTAAATACTTACTTTGTAGTCTCTTAAAGAAGTGTCGCTTTGCTTCACTGTAACTGACCGAAGTATCGACCATGAACTCTGTCACAATTCCTCTTATGATACGATCGAGCTAGTGATCGATAATGCGTGCAATCTTATCTTCAGAGGCTTCGAATCTCTGCACTAACTTCGAGGTCTAGACTATCAAACCTTCAAGCCTCCACCTTCCTTGATCGTCTGCCAATTTAGAGATCCACTCGTATAATTCAACCGGGAAGGAATCGAAGAATATTTCATGTATCTTTGTGTACAGATATATGTCCAAAAACTATTATTTCTTCAATCACGGGTTCTTTTTCTCTTGCACCACGAATTCATGGATATTTCTATCCAACCAGTCTTCAATTTCCTTCTTAGTTGGATTCCAGTGATGCGACATCACACATCTCTTTATGTAGATCTCGGTCCCGACAACGAAACCAGTTTTTGTCTTAGTGAGCCCTGACCCAAGCTCGGTGTTAGATTAGCCAAAAAAATCTCTACACTACTGGCCCTTTCAACATCAATTCATGGAGCACGGACTGAAGTCTCACCCAAAGCAGTATGGGGGATGCAGGAACCAAGTTTCCACACCCAAAGATGGTAGTGATGTCATTTTATACCCTAAACCTGCCTTCATGTAGATTGATAAGCCTTTTAGGTCTTATCGATATACTTCTCTTAATCTACGTCTAAAACTTCGCGAAGGTCGACGAACATTCTTCACGTACCCTAAATAGGTGAATGAACCACTTTTACACCTCTATAATTACTCCTAATCCTGTATTTGTCCAAATCGACTTAAGTATTTGATAATTTCAACAAGCAGTGAGATATTCTTCGCGTAAATAGATATTATTACGTGCGTTCAGATAATAATGTAAAAATCATAGATTCACACATCAATATAGCATTAATTCATAAACCCAATAGTCATCATAACATAATCGCATGCATTCATAACAGAAGTAAATAGATCAAACACAGGTAATTCTAGAATAATCTTCTTTATTAATACTTCAGATCTTCTTACAAACTCTAACTACCCTACGCACAAAACTGCAGGGGTTTGCGCAGTTAGCTGCAGAATTCTACCCTAGGCCTCTGTGCACACAGGCGTAGATCCTCTCTTCTACTCTAAGCTTCACTCTTAGCTCTTACTGACCCATTACATTCATCAATGACTGAACTACTACCTTAGACTCTTCTAAGAATCTCCTTTTTATACAATCCCATGGTCCGCGGACCATGGGTAGATCTTCTAAAACCGGCACAACTTACATAAAAGAAGGTTGGAAACCCTTCATGAGACTCTACATCTTCATGCTACATGACCACAAATTGCAGAGACTTTACACTTCACATACAAAAACTTGGGCTTTCTGCCCCAAAACTTGGGCTTTTAACCGCAAAATTGACCCTAGGGAACCCTGTACCAACATGATGTTCTCCCACTGACGTATTTGGCACAAGAGTCCATGAGGATTGGCACAACAAAGATAACCCCTCTAGTAGTTGTGGATTTAGGCCACTCATGTCTACCATGATGGATGAGAAGACATGACGCGTGTCATGATGAGCTCACTATCAGAGTGGCAGATACTTTGGCACATGTGGGATACTGTATGTTATAGGGTGGTACACTAATAAGCAATGATACATAAGACTTCAAAAAGTTATGTCATAGGGTCCAGTGTTATGTAGAGGTATGGGGACTGATGCGTACATATCCAATTTTAGGCCATAACATCCAGTGGTCTGTAGGGCTGTGTAGCAAGGAGTAGTGACCTGTAGAGGAGCATGAAGATGCATGGTGGTGTGCTGTAACATGTTGTTTTAAACTGTGGAGTGGGAGGAATGAATTTTATTGCGTTAAGTACCTGTGGGGAATGGCAAGTATAGTGATACAGGCAGGACACGAGATGATACAGGATGGGACAACAATAGCAAGGGGTATCCAACTATGTATAGGGGCTGACCGCTATGTATAGTGGCATGTTGAGGAGTACAAGGATGCTCGATGGTATGCAAAGGTGCATGGTGCTGTAAAAAGGGGTCTTGGAGTGTTTCCTCTATGGAGACTTATGGATGGAGACACTAGGCATACCTTTGTGTGTAGTTCACCCATAATCGACAGGGATGTAGATAAGTGATACTTGATGGTATACATGGGGACACACACTCATATCCCTCTTCTACATCACTTATAGGCACATATGATTTGGTTGTTGTCATTTGATAGTTTGGGCACAAGCAAAAGGGGACGGGGAGCTCACTCGATATATTTGGATGACGCTCAACCCACTAGGGGAGAGACTTCTTAGTGGTGCCATTGGGTTGGTGTGTGAGTTGACATCCACAGGTTGGGGGATGAGGTGATCATATGTAGGGTGGCATATCGTTCATCACTGAGCCTACACTTGGGGAGATGATCACAAGGGAGACGTGTCACTCTTTCCATAGGGCATGTTTGGACCATGCATGAGTAGAGGGTACTGTGTATGGCTAAGGTATTTTTCCAGTATATGTCTGGGCTCTAGACATTATATTGGCACATTATCGATAGGGTGGATGGAAAACCCAGTGGTGATGGTTGTCAGGAGTAGGATGGACTCACATGCACTAATTTGATTGTGAGTATTAGATACCCATCTATTGTCTGCATTTAGGGGGTAGCTATTTGGCACATGTGGGTTCCAATGATCATCGGTACTACGCAGTGTTAGGCACAAGGAAGTTTAGCATGCATCCAATTAGTTCATGATATATGGGGAAAATATATTAATTACATGTAGGGACTAGGGATGAGGCACAAACGGATTCCAACAATTGTTAGAACTATGCCACAACATCTATAGTTAGGGATCCAAGGATTTACTTTATTGACAAGCCACTCCATTTCATGAGGAGCATGAACATAATATATGGTGATCTAGCTCACTTTGGGGTTGACACAGGGAGGATTGTTTAGACCTCCATTTTTTGGAGAGGCAAGATTTTCTAGCTGTAGCTCAGGATCGGGATTAGTGATGAGTGGGTAGATATTGACATCATAGAGATACCTACGTAGAATGTGCTTGGCCTTCATCAATATTTTTCCACCAGGTTTTAGGGGAGGAGGATGTACTATGCACACGATGGGTATCCTATTAGAGTTAGAATGGTGCAATGAATACATGGTGGGACTTTTCTAAGACGAGCATGGGACTTGCACATCGTAGTACTATATAGTTCAATGACCTTTAGGGTGATTTGGTTGCTATAGGGGGAGATCATCTAGATCTTCCATTCGACTTTTGTGACTCACTTATGGAATGGGAGACCTCATCAACATGACAAGCTAGTAACTATTAGGATATCAAGGGAAGATCATATGGGAGAGACTTACTCCCCATAGGGGTTGGGGTGTATATTCAGGAGTTTACTCTTGGGGTGCATGAGGTGGACTATTTAGTAGAGTAGTTTCACGAGGATATGATCATGATTTTATTCTACCATGATGCTCTGCTGAGTGGTGGTATGCAGAGGGCATTTGATGTGCATGCTAGGCTAAGAAGTGAGTGGAGTGAGGGATGTCTCATTTAGATTAGGATGGCTTGGGATCATGGAATTAAGAGATTCCCCTAAGGTAGGACAATGCAGAGATCATGGATGGCTTGGTGGTACATTTGGGACCCCAGTATTGTTTGCAATGGTTGTTTGGGTTAGCTAGTCGAGAGGGTGCTTATTCAGGCATTGCTTGAGGATAATAAATTTTTGGCAGGGAGGAGTGTAATATCCCCAGTTAATTAATTTTGTTAAGAATAATTTCCATTTCTGTAATTCTAATTTGGTGAACACAAATTTCGGACCACAATTTAGGATAATGGATATATCAAAGGAAGATTTAATTTTTGGGTAAAGAGAGGGACCCACTTTAGAGGAAAGGGGTAAATTGTGAAGCTAGTGGAAGGTGGGGGCCACTCCATTAGGGAATACACACCCCTTGGAGAGCTCGACTTCAAGAGCGAAGGAGGGAAAAAAGGAAATACGATGGGTGGATCCCACAAGGAAAGAGAAGGGGCAAAAATTATAAATAAGAGGTGGACCACTCATTCAGGGATCTTTTTTGCTAATTTGATATCTGAATTATTGTTTGCTTAAGATTTTTAGTTAGGTCAACATAGTGTTGTTTAACACACGATATTTCTGTGGGGAGATCTCAACTCTTATTTCGGTGGAATTTGAGTACCACCCTAGGGGAGCCTTTGCTGCATTCTTGGATTTGTTCCAGAGGAATTTCACAGGAGATTTGAGCTATTAAGCAGAAGGATGAGTGTAGTAAGGGAATACACATATCTCAGGGGAGTGAGCTTCATGACAGAGTTGGTTTCGAGAATTTAGGGAGATATTGTCTTGGTATTCATTAACATTTTTGCAATGTTTTGGTGGGCAGGCTGAAGGGAATTCCTTCAGGACAAGTTTCCTTCTTCCTATGCCAACACAAAAGCACCTTGGTTGTGGAGGCTTGAGCCAAAGTTGGGGCTGAGGATTCACAAGGTAACATAAGGAGAATTCTTGAGAGGTTCTCAGCTAATCTTGAAGGGATTTGGATGCTGTTTCTAAGGGGTATGAATTACCCAGTTGAAGAGGGAGCTCACACAAATTGGGGGTAATTTTAGAAGGTTGGAATGAGGCTTAACCCCTTTTGGGTTTTTTCTGGGTTTGTTGAAGAGAGGCCAGGATTAATTTATTAGAATGAAGGAAGAATTCGTAATTGCATTCAATAGTCAACAACACAAATTGTTGGAGGATGGTACTACTTATTCTGGGATTATTTCTACCACTTGGGTTTGCGAGATATTTATGGGTTTTGTTGAGCTGGTGGAGTGAAGTCTATGGCTAATTTCTTAGAAATTTTGAAGTAGTTTGGAGGGATAAATAAACATTTATTTTCCAAAAATAACATCAATTTTCTAGGTGGATGCATATATGGCAGTAAATCCATTTCCAACACTTGGGTACCATCATATTCACCTGGTATCTTGCCTTGATTGCTGTAGCAATCCTAGGTTCTTTTGTTCTTACTGATTGTACTCCATCTGGTTGATATAATAAAAAGGCTCAGCCTCCTCGATGTTATTTCTAGTGTAATCTAGTTTTTATGCATGCGTGTACAATTTTTATTGCATGTTTATGGTTCCACTACTATTATCACTTAATATTTCCATTAGGAATATTATAGGAATATCCACGACAATTTACAAATCATATATACCAAAGGATAAAGACTTGATTGAAACTATAAGGGGCTTAAAAATGGATTTTCTTAGCTACAAAGCTGATAACGAGACGTTGATAAGAGAACAAAAGTATATTAATACCTAGATTTTACAGAGCCTGAGAAAATTACAAAGAAGGATGGACTAGGGGTGTGATTCTCAACAAGAAAAGGAACTTTAGTAAAAAATTAAGGGGAAATGTGTTGAGGCTTCAAGGAACTCTGTGATTGTTTTTGGGAACATTATTATGCAACAAGAAAACCATTGTAAGGGAGACCATACTTCCTTAGGGTTAGAAAGTGGTTCAAGCATGTCACCAAGGCAGTCAAGAAGGAAATTAGACCTAGACAATTTGCAAGGGGAACTTAGAAAGCTCAATTGACCCACTTATAATGATGAGCATAATGAGGGTGAAAATGTTGAATCTTGGTAGTTAGGAATGAGAAAGAACCTTAAGCTGCATGATTACTCTTCCAATATAGAGGCACAAATTTCCATTTATCACTCAATGGGAAAGCAAATTTATGGTGGGAGAAACTCAAGGAAGTAAAACATATGGATGAAAAATATATTTCACAAGAGAATTTTAAAAAGTACTTCTAAAGGAAATACTTGTCTAAACATTACTATGAGAGAAAGCTGGAGGAATTGTTCATAATGAAATTAGGAAACATGAAAATGGAGGAATATGGGTGAAAATTCACTTAACTATGTAGATTTTATCGTAGATGAAAAGTTGAAAATACAAATATATTTGAGTGGATTACCATCTTTCTATGGTGACAAGATTAAATTTGATGAACCAAAGACCTTGGATGAAGTTGTGAGGAAGGAAGATTACCTCGATGAGCACAACAAAAATAATCCAACTTCCCAAAGGGATTTTCATGACAAGAAAAGAAGAAAGGTGGAGTAAAGGAAGAAGGGGTTCAAATTTTCAATCTTCAAGAAAATCAACAAACTTAACCAACACATATTAAACCAAAGGAGGATGACTTCTTGAGTAAAGGACCAAAATTTCAACCCATTATTTGTTGGAGTTGTGGAGGAGAGCATTGGTACATGGATTTCCCACACAAAGAAGAAAAAATGAAGATTATGTATTGGATAAAAGGAGTTGATACAATGGAGGATGTGGCTAGTAGTATGCCTAGGAGATATGCAACATTGGACAATAGAAAAGCTGAAAACCAGACACACATGGTTAAAATTGAAGGTAAGTTAAATAAGTATCCCATTGCTATTTTAAATGACTCTAGAGCTGACCATAGTTACCTTGATCCCAGGTTGGTTGAAAATTTTAACTTGAAGAAAAATAAGCATGGAAGGGCTTGGTCATTTCAGTTAGTTATAGGAATTAAAAGGAGAATAAATTAACTAGTGAAGGGTTGTCCCGTCAGTATGTATAGGCTGGATAGAAATGTAGATTTAAACATAATACCATAGGGTGTGGTACAGTTGGTGTTGCCCAGATGGCTGGTGGTAGTGAGTGTGTTGGAATTGATGTCAACAACCATGGGAGAGATATGTTGGATAATTGGCATTTTATGATAGTTGGTAAGTTTGTTGGCATTGATGTCAACCTTATTAACATTGAGGTTGGTGGCAACAGATGTTGGAATAAGCTCAAAGGGAGTCCCATGGTTGCTGCAATATCTTGTAGAGATTCATCACAGTAGCGGGCTTATTAAAGAAGCCATAAAAATATAATTGTTATGATTGGGAGTCTCAGGATTTGAAGGAGATTTTTCCTTAAGAGATTAGATCAACGACTCTTAGATATGGCACATCTGGATAGTTATCGGAAAGAGCTTTCCAACGATATACGAAAGCCTACAATTGGGCTCCTAGATCTGGAGTCATTTCTAGTCAAATTTGAGGTGCCCCAAAGTCAAAGTGGTTGGAGGACCCATTGGAGTGCATTAGATTGGTGTTTTTCCAAAAGAATCAACAACAAAGTTAGAGGAGCAGCCAAAAATGAGGACTGGGTTGTGTTATATTCTTTCCACGACTAACCTACGTAGTGAACCGGGGGGTTAGAGGGGGGGCGGAGCCCCC